>PVJI01018514.1:0-33203 GCA_004026765.1 Micronycteris hirsuta | reverse complement strand
TAGAGGAAGTAGCAGCTTCAGGCAAAGCCTGATCCAACAGCTTAAATGGTGTCACCAAGAATTTGATTTGTCTGTTTGTCTCTCTGCTCTGCCTTCGACATGTTCATTTGTCAATGTCACGCGATAGTGGTTCCACTCTCACTTCCCCTCACGCAGCAGCATTTGTTGCTCACGTTACACTGTCAGGTAGAAGTCTCCGCAAATATCGCCTTTAGAATCTCAAGGACTCCTGTTCCCTGGCCGTGTGCGTATCCCTGACCAATCAGAGTGGCTGGGCATGAGACCTGCTGATTGGCCTAAACTGATAAAGACCCACTCCCGGAGATGGAAATGGAGCCACACCCACCCCAGCCACCTGGAGAACAGGGATGCTGCTGGCAGAGGAAGCGTGAATGAGTGCTGGAGAAGCAACAATAGTCATTACTGCATCCCATCATCGTTCCAGCTACATGGAAAGTCCGAGGGGTGGGTGAGAGCACAGATGGGAGGCGGACTCCCTGAGTGAGAATCCTGGCATCGTGCTTATGAGTTTGGTGACCTCGAGCAAGTGGCTTAACCCTCCGTGCCTCAGTTTCCTCATCTATACAGTGAGGATAATGTTAGTAGCTGCCTCATAGGATTGCGGTGAGGGTTAAATGAGTAGCGTTTGTAAAAGAGAACCGTGACTGGCACTTAGCAAGCATTTATAAGCATTTGTTAAATAAGCGTGTTCAGAACTAGTGGAGGATTGTGCATGCAGGAGAGGGTCCAATAAATGCTTGCAGACAGAATGGAGTGAGTGGCAAAGCTGGGAGCAAGACCAGCAACTGTCTAGACTTCCCCCTCAGCCACTCCATCTCTCAGGGCCGGTCCCCTGCCCTGGGGTCCATTGTTTAGGAGCTGTTTCCCAGGAAGCTGCCAGCTGGGCAGAGATGAGCGTTCCCCCCACCCCCACACCCCTGAAGATTGAGATGGCACTGCCCTAGAAGGCATCATTCAAGCATCCTCTTTTCCTACAAACTGACATAATCCCTAGGGTGGATCCTGGGGGCCCATTAAGGTGCTTCTGGAATAAATGATCTACATGTTTCACAATCATCTGTATGGCAATTTAGGACTGGTTTATCCCCAGCCTGTGACTTTTCACGCTTCTCAAGCTGTATAAAAATGAACCGTAATCAGGCTGATCTATAGATAGACAGTTCCTGTTTCTGAGCATCCTGAAAGAGGGTGGTTGTGTTTATACATTTGCATAAAGCTGATGGATGTAGAAGGCAATGGAGTGTGTGTGTGTGTGTGTGTGTGTGTGTGTGTGTTTAAAGAGGGGGAAGGGTATTCTGCCAGATATGGAGCCAGAAAAGGTGAAAAGAAGGGAGGTGAAAATAGGAAAGAATCACAGCTTTTCCAACTGAAAAGGAAGAAACAAATACAAGATAAAGTTTATCAATTCTCTCTCTGTAACAAACGAGATGGGTTAAAAAACCTGGACTGACCAACAGGTGAATTTGAGGGACAGGGTAAGGAGTGTGATCTGACTTTCCTGTCTACCTCCTCCCTGCCCTTTTCCTGTATATACATAAGAGGAAGATGTACTCAGCTCTGTTTTCCATGTACAGGGATATTTAGATATGCAAATGAGCACAGCTTGTTAATGAGCTGAGGGCGATTACACTGCAGGGAGCTGCCAGCCCAGCTGAACAATAGGTGAAGGGAAGCCAGGTGTCTGCAAAGTGGGGGATGGATTACTCTTATCAAACCCCTGCCCCTTCCTCTCAGTGCCAGGGGCCTGTCCACAAAATGCAAATATTGGGCCATGTTCTTCTTTATGTTCCTTATAGCTCCCAGATTCTAAATCCAGTGAGTTAAGATGAGGAGAACTGGGAGACCAGGTGAGAACTGGGAGACCAGGTAAGACCTGGGTCTTGTCTAGAGACTACTGAACTTAACCAAGAGCAGGAAGGGTGGATGGGCAGCCTGTGGAACATGCAGCTTCCCCAGGTGGGACGAAGCACCTGGCAGGTGTAGTGGAATTGGGACCCATGCAGAAGAATGGAACCCTGTAGAGTGGGCAGCTCACCCTGTGCCTCTTTGGGAAGCATTTGGTTGAAGGATGGTGGCTGGGAATCTGCAAGTTTTTCAGAAGTCAGGGTGACATTTTGCTTTGGAAAACAGGATATAAAACAGTGTGCTTTGGATTTCTAGGGAGAGATGCTCAGTATTATCGAAAAGGGCATGGACTTCGTAGATGTTCAATCTGGAGTGTGTTGAGCCAGATTGACCGGCCCTGTTTAATCCATAAACCTGGGCAAACTAGGTGTACAGCTAACCTTCCCCTACTGATAAGGTAGAGGACTTGACCTGTCACCTATTACTGTCCTGACAAGCACTTGAGGGTTACCTAGCATAGGAGGCAATACTGAAAGAACCCTATGAGCAACTTTTTTGGCTCGGGCAGGTGCCCAGCCTGGATATCCTGCGTCTGGAGAAGTGGTACAAACCCAGCCAGCTCAGACAGAATCTGTCGTGCGCTTTCTGAATGGTCGTTCTGCAAGCCACAGAATAGGACACTGTCATTTCCTGTCAGCCTCTGGGTCTCTGTGACACCCAAATAAAGAAGCATGGGCTGGCTTTTCTCCCAAAATGAGATGTCTCTGCTTGAACTTTTATAGATTCCAATGAAAGGCTCAAAGCTATCTCCAAACAGCCTAAGTCTTTGTTGAGTCCCCTCAAATCCCCCACATCTGCTCTGTGCCTGAATCGTTCCAGGATGAGGACATATCCC
Source organism: Micronycteris hirsuta (assembly GCA_004026765.1). Lineage (NCBI taxonomy): Eukaryota > Metazoa > Chordata > Mammalia > Chiroptera > Phyllostomidae > Micronycteris > Micronycteris hirsuta. The sequence continues at coordinate 30,442 of PVJI01018514.1, read as the reverse complement.
TAACCTTCTATTAAGGGCATTCAACTTTGCACCATGTCACTCCAGCATCACTCAACACTGTCTATAAATATGGATGTTATGCTAACAAGACTTATTGCTAATTTAATGGCGGCGGAGTACAGGCTTGTGTGCAGCACACGTACACAGAGGATGGTATTGAAAATGGGAAAGATAATTAGAGTTTAATAAATGGTAATTTGCTCCTTGCTGCTGCTGCCTGTGTCGGGGCTGGGGAACGGATGGAATAGACGGGCCCTTCCAGAAAGTGAAATGTAGACAGCAGGTCTGCTGTGACAGCTTTATTTTGACTCTAATATGGCCCAGGATGGAAGTTGATGTTCATTTACCTAGAGATCCTCTCCCCTGAAAATGTGCCCCATGGAACATGAGTGGAGGAAACAATTAAATCAGAAATATTTGTCACGGGGACCAATTTTAACTAGAGCCACAGAATGAAGAGGCCAGGTCTCCAGGGACAAAGTGCAGCTGAAAATTAAAACAATTATCTGGATCATTCAGGAGGGGGGGAACATTTTTGCTTGAAAGAGAGTCTGAATTATCTGAATAATCGTTCCCACCCTCTTTTTGGTCTGATGGTGAAGACCTGGTCAATAGATCTAGTAGCAAAGAATGGAAGTTATAAGTATTTGGGAGAGAGGGGACAGGAAGGCTGGTTAAGCCTGGTCCCCCAGGGGGTGGCAGACAGAGACTAGCCCAGTCAGGAGCTTGGGGTTCCTTGGAGCTGGTGACAAGAAAGAAAGCAAAACTGAAAACATGGAAAAAAAAGTCCAGCAAGCCAGACAGGCAGCCTGAAGGGAAATGGGTTTGGTGCATGAAGCCAGGAAGCTGGAAGTTAGAGCAAAACAGCATCAGGAGCTGTGTGTGCTTCTAGGAAGAGTAAAATAATCGCCTACACCAACCTGGCTGTACATCACAGTCACCTGCTGAGCTTCCAAAAGCGGGCTCCATTAGTAGACCAAGAGAAGTGGAATATCCTGGGGCAGGGGTGGCCAGCTGGCGTGCAGACAGAAGGCGTGATATTATTGATGGGCCCTGGAAATCCCTCCTCTTCAAAGATAGCTGCTTCATTCAAATGCCTGAATGATCCCTCACTTGAGAGTCATTCATTGCCCACTTGTGTGTTCATTTGTCAAACACAAGTTTCCCTTGGAAAGCAACATAATAGTTTCCAAGCTTGCTATGGAAATTAATAGCCACTGTGGTGAATTTAAAATTCCACAGGTCATTTGATACTCTTCCCTTCAAGAGATGGAACTCAATTTTCCTCTCCTTGAATATGGGTTTGACCTACTGACTCACTTCTAACAAAAAGAATATAGCGGAAGTGATGGTATGTGACTTCCAAGATCAGGTCAGAAAGGGTACTGCAGCTTCCCCTTCGTTCTCTCTTCTGGATTGTTCACTCTGGGGGAAGCCCGCTGCCATGACATGAGGAGACTCAAGCAGCCTATGAAGATGTCCACGGGATGAAGAACTGAGGCCTCCTGCCAACAGCCACGTGCCTGAGCCATCCTGGACGTAGACCCTCCAGCCCCAGTCAAGCCTTCCGACGGCTGCGGCCCCAACTGGCATTTGACTGCAACCTCATGGGAGACCTTGAACCAGAACAACCCAGCTAAACCACTCCTGATTCCCAACACTTTAAACAGAGTTATCTAATAAATATTTGTTGTTTTAAGCTGCTAAATGCTTGGTTAATTTGTTACCCAGCAATCAAAGTACACTAATCATAGCTAAGATTTGCTGAGCATGTCTATGTGGCAGGCTTCATATATATTAACCTATTTAAACTTCATAGCAATCCCATAAGATAGTTACTATTATCAGCTCCACTTTAAAGATGAAGAGACTAAACTAGACAAGGTTAAGTGCTGTGGACACTGTTAGCCCCCTTTCCTGAGTAGGTACATCCACTCCACCCCCGAGCCCTGCAACTGCTGCGTTAACTTCTAATACCTCACAGCTGCTCCCTCTCCAGAGACTTGCTCTTGGTTGAATGGGAGTGATCTCACCTAGTGAGTTACACACTGCTTCTCCCTGCACTGTGGCAGCCCCCAGCCAATGACTAGCTTGCATGGTGGAAGCAGCACAAGGTGGGGCCAACTCTGTGGTGCAATTCATCTTGAGCTCCCGGCTGGGTCGGCAAAAGCTAGACGCTAGCTGGAACTATATCCTTGTTTAGCTCTGCCACTCCTCATCTGTTTCTCTCTCCCCTTTTCTCCCAAGAGCACTCCCTCAATAAATCAAGTACACGGGAATCCTCTTCCAGGCTTTGCTCTGAGGGAACTCACCCTAAGTAGGGCCTTAAGTAATTTGCCCAGTCACATAGCCTGGATTCGCACCCAGGCGGGCTGACTCCACAGTCCACACTCTTATCAGTGCCTCTGGTAGGACAACTGATAGCAGTGAGCACCAAATTCTGGACTCCTACAGTGAGACAAGGAGTCTGCTTCAGTGTGGCTTTCTGGGGGTGCAAATCCTGCCCATGCACCTCACAGAGACCATAACTCAGTCCCTCCCCCGCCGATCTTCATCCTTTACCTCCCACCTTTATCAATCTGATCCAGAGCCTCACCCTTGCTGTTAGTCTTAGCCTCCTCTTTTGAAAAGGATTCAAACTTTGCTTCCTGTAGTAGGTTGAATGATAACTCCACAAAAAGCTATGTTTAAGTTCTAAGCTCTGGCACCTGTGAGTGTGACTTGGAGTCTTTGCAGATGTGATTAAGGTAAAGATCTTAAGATAAGATCATCTTGGGTTTAGGGTGGGCTCTAAATCCAGTGAGAAAGGAGAGATTTGAGACCAAGAGACACAGGGGAAAAGCCATGTGAAGACAGAGGCAGAGATTAGAGTTATTATATAGATAGAAGCCAAGAAACACCAAGGATGGCCAGAGCCAGAGGAGCTGGAAGAGAGGCCTGGAAAGGATTCACCTTCAGAACACCTAGAAGGTCCAGCCCTGCCAACGCCTGAATTTTGAACTTCTGGCTTCCAGAACTATGAAGCAGTACGTTGTTACTGTTTTAACACCCCCACCACACCAAGTCTGCAGTAATCTGTTATGGCAGCCACGGGAAACAAATGCACCTTGCTTCAGAAGCCCCTGGTTCATCTCAACCCCCAACCTCTGCAGCAGAGCGAGGCAGCGAGTTAGAAAGGCCATGTAGTTTACCAAGCACACCTTTATCTCACGTGGGTCTATGCACAACCGTGCAATGTTCCATTGTCTCATAGGTAAGGCAGTGCCATTATTGTTCCTACTTTATTCTATTTTATAACTGAGGAAAAAGGCCTAGAAATTTTAAGTGATTTGTCCGAGGTCCCTCAATTGGATGGCACAGAGTGCAGAATCTGGATCTCCAGATTCCAAATCCTGACGTCTTTAGTGCACACGAGTAAAGAAGGTCTCCTTGTTCACCGTCTACAACCCCTCCCTCTAAAATGTAGGTTCTTGGGAGGTTTGGAGATTGGGGGAGCAGAGAGGTGGCATCAAGCTTCACACCCTTCTGCCTTGCTCAGAATTACAATAGACCTGCGATAGCATGTATTTCCCATAAATTGTAGCAGTAAAGTCTAACTCAAACATTTGAGTGATCCCTTCAGATCCTTAATGATGCTGTAAATGAAATCCTGGTGTGATTTATAAAGCTATTAAAATAAATGCTCCCACTAAAATAAACATCGCCCCCGTTCAGCATATGTTTACTTGCGTGATACAAACACAGACTTACCTGAGGAGGCAGGATGGGTGCTGCCCACAGATGGATGGCTGTGCGCATGTGCTGAGGGCACATTCCTCTGCCAGAGGTGATCTTGCGGCTTCTCAGCTTGAAGAAATGCCTCCAAGGCCTGCTGCCTAGCTGGTGCCACTCCATCCAGGAATTTCACAACCATGCACAGAAAAGCACTTCTGAAAATGCTCCCCCCAACCTCTCCATGTGGGTCAGCTCACATGGAGGACCTGACTTGAAACTTTACCACTTCTCATGTCAAGGAAATGTCTGCAGGCCCAGGAAATGTCTGCAGACCAGAGGTTTGAGAGCAGGGGAGGAGCATGATGAGATTTATTAATCACATCTTCGAACCATGAGCTTTTGGGATTCTATCAAAGGAGGAATGAACCCAGGGCCTGAGTTTAATTCATCTTCAACATGACAGCTCTTTGATCTGCTACATTTGTCCATAATATTCTTATATAAGAGAGGACATTTGAGAAGAAATTGAACAGGTTTGAGGGATTATAAGACTCAACAAAAGAGCGATGAGAGTTTGCTCCTGTCCACCTTATTCACTCATCCTTAGTGTCTATGTTGGGTGCCTGGCACATGAAGAATGATGGAAATAAGTGTAGAAGGAAGGGAGACAGAGGGGGAAAAGGGGAAGAAAGAAGAGCAGGAGAAAAAGAATTCTAAATAATCTAGGCCACTAGGGAACCCTTCTTCAAGCCCTGATTCCACGACTTACTAATTGTGTGACTTCAGAAAAAAATTTTAATTTCTCTGAATTTCCAGTTCCTCATTTTTTTTTAAAGAATTTTTTGGGGTTTTTTAAAGCTTTTTTTTTTTAAGCTTTTGTTTATTTCTTTTTTTAGAGAGAAGAGAAGGGAGGGAGAAAGAGAAGGAGAGAAACAGCAATGTATGGTTGCTTCTCACATGGCCCTCACTGGGGACCTGGCCTGCAACCCAGGCACGTGCCCCGACTGGGAATCGAACCGGGACCCTCTGGTTCCCAGCCCGCGCTCAATCCACTGAGCTACACCAGCCAGGCTCCAGTTCCTCATTTTGAACTGAGAATAGCATCTTCATATTATGAGTCATACACAATACAGCTCAAATAAAAATATCTACAGCAGTGCCTGATTAGGTGCTCTGTTTCCTATAAGTTTGTTAAATGAAAGAAAGTAGGAGGAAGGAAGGAAGGAAGGAAAGGGAAGGAAAGGGAAGGAAAGAAAGAAGGAGGGAAGGAAGGCTGGTCATTTCCCAGTGAATGAACGGCCCTGGCTTGGGCACATTGATTAAGGCACATGGCGCCACGTTGATCACTCCCTGAGGGGTGTCAGTGGAGCACTGCCTGCCTTCTTATTTATGTGCCAGGTTTTCATCATTTACACCCACACTTAGGGGATTAATTCCCTGGGAAGTGCAGCCAGTTACATGCCAGCTAGTCAAACAACACAGATAACAGCAGCTAAGGCTGTAATTCCTATCCCATGGACAGCCTTTCAACGAAAAGAGGAAGAATGGGGCAGTTAGAAACTTCCACTCAAAGTCAGTAACTATAAGTTATAAGTGATGATGTGTGTAGGGGAGCAAGTGAGACATGGGTGGGAGGAAGGTGGGAGCCGGCCCCGCTCTTTGTGCTAGCCATGGAACAGAGGGTCCGGTCAGGCAGTGCACCAAAAGCCTGCTTAGATTTTAGGTAAATCATCTAAATTGGCCAATTTAGAAAACAGTAGTTTCAGAGCATATTTTTTCCTTCTTTTGCACCCGATACCTTCGGAACTTTTAAAATTGCATTACTTAGAATGTAAAAGTTTCAGCTGCTGTGGAAAACAATGCAGTGTCTCCTCAAAAAGTTAGAATTACCATACGATAATTCCAAAAAATTGAAAACACACTCAAAAACTTATACAGATAGGCATGTTCATAACAGCGCTATTTACAAGAGCCAAGTGCTCGTCAGCAGATGAGTGGATAAAGAAATGGGGGTCTCTTCATACAATGGAACATTATCGGCCACGACCAGGAAAGAAAAACTGATACAGGCTACAACGTAGATGAACCTCAGATACATCATGCCAAGGGAAAGAAGCCAGACACAAAAGATATACTGTATATGATACTGTTTATATGAAATCATATGAAGTGAAATTAAATATCCAGAAGAGGCACATCTACAGAGACAGAACAAAGACTGGTCACTGCCGGGGGCTGGCAGGGGGAGGTACTGGGGAGACACTGCGGAGTGGGAAAGGGGCTTGATTCTGGCAAAATGAAATGTTTTGGAACTAGACAGGGTTGCTGGTTACACAATATTATGAATGTCTAAGTGCCACTGAATTGTTCACTTTAAAATGGCCAATTTTATGTTATGTAAATTTTACCTCAACAGTTATTTTAGATGATATTAATGAATGTAATTATTTGCATACATACACATGATAAAGAACATTTCAATCCCACAGATCAGAATAAATGAAAACTAAGTCTCCTTTATATGCTTGACCTTTGGGTCTCCCTGTAAGCAATCACTAGAAGTTTGTGTGTATTCTTTCAAAGCATTTTAAGTTTACACATATACATATTTATATTTTATATACTGATATATCTTACTATACCTATTGTTCTGCAGGGAAGAATGTTTCAAAAACAAAATTTCATGGGCTTCAACCCAGATCTACTAAATGAGAATTTTCAAGGACGGTCCCAGGAGTCTGTTTTTGCAAAAACAGCTGTAAAGGTGCAGATGGCTGGTAGAGGCAGGGCTGGCCCGGCCTGTGGCTTCCCTGCCATTCCCCAGGACGTGGGCCCCCTGCCTTTGGCGGGGTTGGCCTCCTGGGGCCGTCTCAGAGCTGAAGACTCTGAAGCTCCCTGGCTTTCAGTCCTCCTCAAATACCCCTCTGTGCCCACCACCGGCCTCGGGCCAGCTCCTGTCCCTCCAAGGATCCAGCCCCCAGGCTTCCTTCCCAAGGGCCAGGGTCTTAGAGTCTAGCTCTCCAGGACCTGATGGAATCCTCACCTTGACTTTATTGCTACTCAATGGCTGCTCACGAAAGGCTTATTGACAAACTGGAAGGTTAATAGATTTCAAAAATATCTAGCATTCGTCGAGCCCCTGCCGCAAGCCAGGCGCTGGGTTAGGCACGTTTTTTACAATAGCTTCCTCAGGGTAGATTTTGTTAAACCCCACTTAAAGATAAGGAAGGAAACTGAAGCTTACAGAGGTTAAGGAACTTACAGACTAATGAGCGGTGGAACCAGTCTGACTCTAAAATCTACATCCTTTCCTCTGCCCTGCACTACCACACGGTCCAAAACCTGTCAGTCAAGACGGGAAGCGGGCCTTGCCGGGAACAGGAACAAGTCCGTCTATATCTGGGACACCTCTTCCTGCTGACAAGATCTCTGGGAACTAGATTTAATCTGAAGATGAGCACAGAATGAGAGTCAAGGGCACAGAGCATCTGGAGGCGTCGTCCACAAAACCACGGCCACCCTAACCTTGACCCACGACAGAACTCTCCTCTCTGGCGACCTGACTATTGGCATCTGCCCCCACCCAATGAACCCCCGCTTTGCAGAAGGCCTTGGAAGATTTCTGATTTGTCTCTGCTCCATCAAGATAATGACCAGCATCATCAGTAGGAAAACGGGCTCTGGAACTTGTCTTCAGCAAGGCCCAGCTCCCCCACTCACAAGCCACGTGACCGAGAGGCCACTGCCGCTCCATCCCCTCAGGGGTTTCCAGGCACAGTGAATGTGTGTAGAACTCACAGCCTACATACAGCCCAGCTCTGCTGGTTCCCCTCTCCCTCCTGCAGACCCAGTAGTCATTTCTCCAGGTACTTTTCTTTTGTCACTCTCCTGTCCTGAGGGCTGTTTCCAGACGTGTTTATGGCACTTGGATAATTCTTAATCCTCTCCCTCCTGGCCTTCTCTCCCCTTTGCCCTCAATCCAAACAGGCATATGATCAGGTCCTGGCCCGGGCACTGGGTAGAAATAAAAAGGACATTGTCTCTGAAACTGGGAGCCGGATCTACTTGGGGGAGGATTTCTACCTCCCACAGCTCACTAAGCAGGCTCGGGGAGTCACATGAGGACCCGTGACCCCCCTGGCCCAGATGGCTTTCCATCTCATCGCAGACTGGACGAGCTCCTTGGGACAAAGCCGCTTCCCACTGCCTGCCTCCCAGGCAGACTCCTAGCAGGCTTCCTTTGCTCTGCTTGACGGCCACCTTCCTGTCAAAAGCTAGATAGTACGTGAATTCATAAATCAGGCCCTCTTTTACTCCTAATGGTTGTCATTAATTCAGGGGATCCTTATCCTTGGCTTATAGTCAACAGACTGAATCTCCTGGGGTTGTGGGCAGAACTAGTATCTATTGTTTCCAACACACTGAGTGGATTCTCCCCGAGCTATTTCATTACATCCTCATAACAATCTCAGGAAGAGGGTACTGGTTCTCTCCTCCGTCCACAGACAATAACACTATCTAACATTTATTTATATAGCACTGATGTAGCAGGTGTCATTCTCCTGCTCTCCATTTATTAACTCATTCCATTATCACTGCAGTCATCTAGTGCAGATACTCCAGTCAACTCCCTTTGGAGATTCAGAGAGGTTGAGCGAGTGGCCCAGGTCACACAGCCAGCAAATGACAGACGATACGATTCAGGTCTGGGCAGTCTGGCTCCTGAGGCTCCTGGCCACTCCACTACGCTGCCTCCCATTTTCTCAAAGCTGGTTCTACACGTCATTTCACCAGCCCACAGATACCATTACAAATCAATAGAGCGTGAGCCAGAGGAGGCCTGGCTCAGCCACACGGGTTCCTGAGGCGCTGAAGGACAGACCACACTGATTGATTTCTCGGCTGGATCTTTAAATGTCAGTGTGTGCGTGACCACCTCAGACCTTGGGCCCAGAAATACAATGCACAAGGAAAGGGCATTCCAGTGTTTGGGATAAGAGGGAGGCAGGGCGGAAGAAGAGTAACAGCCCAGAGCACATACACATGCAGCTGGCTGGGCTTCCTGGGCAGCAGGGGAGGGGCCCCTTGCAGAAGGAGGGGCATGGGAGTGGGGCGAAAGTTACACCCCTGACCTTGCACTGCTGGGAAGCCATTTATGGCATGACACCAACCTGGGAGAGCTGGGTCTTAACCTGATTTAGCTCCTCTATCAGTATTGATTGGTCACTGCTAGGAACTGCTCATCTAGGCCAGCCTGGCCACTTGAGCACAGCTCATCATCACACGTGCAGTGTGGAAGAACAAAGATAGCTCGCCCTTCCTCCCACCCCCTAGAATTCAAGCGGACCCCCTTCTGTCACCAGGCCCTGCTGCATGACCCTGTGGACCTACCCCATTCAATCACTCATTGTTCTAGGAGCCTGGAAGGGGAAACTGACAGGATAAGGAAGGAAACAGAAATAGATCTAAGAAGAATTTCAAATATGTTGTGTGCAACAAAGTAAAATGAGGTTCTGTGAGAGAGACTTGTGGGGAGGGGAAAGAGGAAGAGGAAGGTAGCCCAGGAGGGCCTCTTCAGGGAAGTGATGTTTGAGCTGAATCCTGAGCGATGGGGAAAAGGGAACATTCTGAGAGCTGAAGAAAGAGTTCTCAAGGCCAGGGGAACAGCAGAGACAGAGCCTGGTAGCGGGAGCAGACTTAGCCCTTTGGACCAAGAGAAGCTAGTGCTGTGAGCAGCAGAGAGGTGGGTAGGGTTAGGGGAGACCACCCCCCGCCCCGGCACTGTGTCCCTGTGGGATGGCTCTCCTTCATTAGCAGCCCAGGTTCACCATCAGGACTTGCCATCGGTGGACCTCTTTCTCCCCTTTCTCCCCGTGTCCAGAGATGTGACTTTGGGGTGGCCCCTTGCCCTCACATTCAGGGTAAACGTTTACAGAAAGGACCAGACTCTTGCCCAACCATGCCTTAGAAGGAGATTCAGTACGGGAGGCCAAGAAAGGACCCCGCGGACTGAAAACGAAGGACTTCTGATCTTCAGGGTCTGCCTTAGCCTACCACCCTCCTGCTCCAGCCCTCGCTCACTGTGCATCCCCGCTGACCACTCACTCATCCAAATCTGCCCTGGACTCTGTCTCTGAGCTTCTGCTCCTGCTGGTCCAACACTGGCAATGACCTTGCCCCACATCTCCACGAGGGAAATCCCTCCCATTTACTTAACATAAATGATTCCAACTCCCGTAGCCTTTCCTGATTGTCAATCGCCTTTAATTGTAGGAGTGAGGTTTTGATTTTTCAAAATGTTCCTCTGGCATTTGTTTGAAGATCTATTTGATCTTTCATTTCTTTTTATCTTATATTGTACTTTTCTGAATGTGAGTCTCTTCCATCACACCACAAAGTCTGTGGAGAGCAGGACCTCACATGTCGGCTCCGCCGTGTCCCGGCTGTGAGGTTTTGCTTACCCTTAAGCAAAGATGCTTAACCTTTCCAGATCTTGGCTTTCTTAGATTCCCACGGACGCAGACCCCAAAACCAGGATTCAATATCGAAAGTGTACTGGGAGGTGACCCCACCAAGTTCTAGGAGGCAAATGGGGAGGTGTGACAGAGAAAGGAAAAAACCCCGAGTAGGGTGCATTATCAAGTCTATTGCCACACTGGGGAACAGGAGTTCAATCTCGCTGGGAAACTCTGAGCAACCATGTAGACTGTAGGTTCACAATTTGGTTGAACAATGCAATCACCTGAGAGCTTTAAAAAATATATATGCCTGAGTCTTACCCATAGAGATTCAGATTAATTGGCCTGGGATGTGGCCTGGGTATCAAAAAAAATTTTATATTCCCCAGGTGATTTTATATGCAGCAAAGTTTGATTCATTGGTGTAGAATACATCTCAGAGCTATCCCAGGCAAGGAGTGAAAAACCTGGAGTGTTGACCCACCAACTCTGTGCCGTCACTGATTAAAGATGTTTCCAGCCTATTCTGTGAGTGGTCCTAGCATGCTTGGGTGGAAAAAACAAACAAACAAAACCCTCAAGTTCCTTGACCAGAAAAAACCCAGACTTGCAGATGTCTGTAACCCATTGTATGCAGGTAGCTTTTATCACAAGCTAACAGGTGGAGCAGGCCATTTTTGCTAATGTTTTGTGTAAATGGCAACATTCAGTAAAATTACGATAACTTTAGTTTTACATATTTTTTTTCAATGAAACTTTTTGTGATTTACTATAAAATGTATACTGAATTCTTTTGCCTAAATTTTAAACAGACAAATACTGGAAAACTCACTGGAAATTGAAATAAAAGTAATAAAATATGTAAAAATTCCGATTTATTGAAAATATTTTGGAAAAAAGTACAATATGTAAAAAAAGAAAGAATGAAGATTTAGTAGTGTTTTTTTGTGTGATAATCGTTAAAACATTTTCCCCTGTGAAGGGGAATCTCACAATGTTTACCCATGTAACTTGTTTTGCTTCGTTTTTTGTGTGCTGCGCAAACCCAACATTGCTTCTGAGCAATTTTTTTTTTTGCCAGTACTGATAATTTTCGTAGTCACATGTTTACGCATATCCATCGATAATCTTGTGGGAGGGTCTCTTCTTGAAGTTTTCCTTGTAGTAGATGTGCATGGTCCAGGGTCTGATGGGTCCAGATGGTCAGTGGTTTGATCCAATATTCCAGTACAATCAGAAAGCCAATACAGTGCTGTTTCATAAAGGAATTTTTTGTACTTCATTTTCTGTGCATGTACTGAATTATACTATGTGTGAGTTGAAAAGGGCACAATTTATCAAGTACATTAACACACGTTTTGTCCATTTACATGTCTTTTTCAAAATGCTCTAATAAGACAAATATTGATCTGCGCGATCGACACCTTTCATATACTTATTGTAATCAATAAGAGCATTTGGTTTTATAATGTTTTGTCGTGTTGTTCGATCAATATTATGGCTCTTCTGCATTTCCGCAGAATGGATAATAGAGATAAGAGATACTCTTCTCTTTGATTGCCAGACTTGTAGTAATATATATGTCCTTTTTTCTGCAAAAGATTGTTTCTCCTTTATTCAAACGTGTATTTTGAAGATACGGTGGTAAGCCTCTATTTTTTCTTATTGTTCCGCAAATTCAGATTTTGTTCTCGAGAAGCTGTGTAGCATCAGTCACACTATTGTAATAATTGTCCATATAGACGTGATGCCAAATGCCTGTAAATGGTGAGACTACAGTTTGAATCATTTCTGTCAACCTTAGTCCTTGAGCAGCATACGTTTCAAAGTTACAAATGTAACCAGTATCACTCTCAGATAATATTCTCACAAGTATTCCGTATTTTGTAAGTTTTCCTGCATTATATACTCGGAAAAATAATCTTCCTCTCCATGGTATCATACCCTCTTCCAATGATAAGTTCCTTTTTGGCTTGTACACATTTATAAATTTATCAGAAAAATAATTGATTATAGGCATGACTTTCACTAATCTTCCCGATTCTTCTGTAATGTCTTCATTATTATTGAAGTGCCAAGCTGCCCAAATTTGTCGAAATCTAACCCTTGACATGATTTTGGAGAAAAATGGCGTTTCCAAGCACGGGTCTGTTGACCAATAATCATCTCGCTTATCTTTGTGAACTTGTCCCATCAAAATTATTAGACCCAAAAATTTCTTCATTTCTACGACTGTAATATCTCGCCATTTGATAGTTTTGCAGGATGTTTGGAATCGTTCAATATTTTGATAGCGATATCTGTTTGATTCATCAACTAAATATTGAAAGAAATCATCTTTTATAAATGATTCAACCGCATCAATCAGAGATTCTGGAGCAGCATTCGAAGTAACTCCAGGACGACCCATAAAATCTTCAAGAACTGGAGGTTCGTCCGTCGAGGACCCTTCGTCTTCACTTTCATCAGAACTTGAAGATACAGTTCTGAGAGTAAAATTTGTAGGTAGGGGGATATCTTCACTGTCACTTTCATTGTCACTTTCCAGTTCTGAATGATCTTCGATATCACTATCACACGAAAGATCCGATAAACGATCGGCACACAATTCTTTATCACTTTCGTTGTCAAATTGGCTCATGTCTCTTGAAATAATGTCACTTGATCAAAATTTCAAAGATTTTATGAAGTGTGCACCCTAGTGTGATTGTTAGAATCGCACTGAATGCGTGGCAAGGCAGAGAATTGTATGACGGGATGACTCCACGCAGTTGAATAGATTACCGTTATACCTGGAAGTACATACATAATTCACCATTGTATGTCAGAAACCCAAATTTTGTCCTTTGGAATTTGTATATCTGCATGTTAGCATCCCTTTAGAGCAATACAAAAGTATAAAAATGAACATATTTATACGTTACCCGCATTCTACCGCTGTTACAGAATGGGGGGCTGGACGATATGAAAGACCCCCCTTTTTCTGTACCTGGGGGTTTCTCCCCCTTACCAGGTTCGCTTTGCCCGGCGCCAGAGGAAAGATTCAAAAGGAAAAGAATTATTTGTAACACACACAGTCCTTCCCTCTCCCTCCGCCCAGTCTGGGATACTGTATTTTACATAGGTTCCCAGAACCATCCACGTGGCCCTGACTCTCACCAAAGCTGCGTGGTCCCAAGCCGTGTGGTACTGAAAAGAGACGCTCAAGCCATGTTCCGCCTGGATTTAAATCCCAGAGTCTCATTTCCGGCTCCTCCCACAACTGGCCGCAGCTGCCAGCATTCGGGGCAGGTGTGGCCCTTTGGTATGGAGCCAATTATCTCCCTCTTTGGGGGCCCGCCTCTTGGCTGCACCCTGTTACACCGCTAGTCTATAAAAAACGTATTAATACGTGTCCCCCGCTCCACCAGTCAACGTAAAACGTATAAATACGTTTCCCGCATACAATGTGGTAATAAGCAGACTTGGGTGTGTGAGGGTGAAATTGAGCAGGGTGATGATAGCATTGCTATGTCCTATATCTCTAAAATGGGGATAAACAATTTGTGAATTTTTGTGAGGATTAGCAAATGTCTGTTAAGTGTCAGGCACACAATAGGTACTTAATAAATGTCGCTGTTATGATATTTGCTGTGGGTTATTGGGATATTCCCTTCAGCAACCAGGAGTAGATGCCCAGTAAATATCAGTAACTCTCTGCGTCTCCCCTCTAAGGCAGCTGGAAACCTGAATTGATGGGGCTGCTGAGATACATCATTCATCCTGCGATTCCTGAGACTCTGAAACAGTGTTCCTCCCTAGCTGATCTGATATTTTTAACCTTGGTGGCACCCTGGAATCACCTGGGGATTGGACCAGAAAATACGCACGCCTGGGTTCCACCCCCAGGGAGTTCCGATCTAATTGGCCTGGAGCGAGGCCTGGGCATTCCAGGTTTGCAATAGCTCCCCTGGAGATTTTCCTGTTGCAGACTTGGTGATTAACCAAGAGCAAGGATCGGGTGGAGGGTTGGAAGATGAGCAGGGACGGGGGATAGTTGCATAATTTCCCCCTCTGTTCCATCCCAACCCTTTCCTCTGCATGTCCCAAGGGCTTGAGGAGAATCCAGCGTCTCAGAAAGAGGTGGACTTGGGCCCTTGGAGGGCGTGAGCCCTGCTGCTCCCAACCCATAGGGCAGCCACCCACCAGCACAGGCACCTTCGTGCTCATCTTGTCCTTTGTCCTCCCCCACATCCAGCTCACATGGCACTCGAGCCCACAATAGTCACCCTGCAGGTCGTTCCTGTGGGTCTCCCACAGGCCAGGTGCTAGGAGAGGTGCAGAGACACAAGGATGCTGCAGTCCTCACAGTCCCCGCTCCCTAGAGGAAAATAACCACCAACACCTACAAGTTCAAGGGCTCCAATGGAAGTCTACATCTCTGCCTTGGGGTGCAAGGGTCAGATCTTTTCCTCCTGGTGTGGGAAGAGACCACTTAAGACAGGTTTTCTGGAAGAGCCATTCAGAAACCCTCTGAGATAGGTAGGGGTTAATATATTTCAAAACAAGGAATCTGAGTCGCTGGGGAGAGGGACAGAATGAAGCATTTCAGAGTCTGCAAAATGTTTCTTCCAAGCAGAGTGCTCGGCGCTCCATATACATCACCGACAAAGTAGTAACAGGTCACATGCACGGTGCCCGGGCCCCTCCAAGTGCCCGTTTCACCCTCCCAACACTCCCACGAGGCAGCGGCTGTTGTTACCCCTACTTCACAACTGAGAGGCCCAGAGAGGTGAAGTGACTTGCCCAAGGTGGCACAGGGGTAGAGCTAGGATTGCAAGCCAGGCTGTCTGGCTGCTGAGGCTCCCCCCTTAACCCTCATATGGAAGACCTCCGGTCACCCCATTTGGCTCCCACAATCCAGAGAGTGAGGTATCATTATCTCGCCCTTCATCAAAGACAGTAAAGCTCAAGGAGTCACACCATGGGTGAGGAATGGCTATGAGTCCAGCCCCAGCCTGCCCGACTCTGAAGCCCTTCCTCGTCCTTTGTCCCAGCCTGCTCCCATGGCCCAGCACTCCTTCACATCCACACCCTGAGTGGGCAGGTCCTGGCTCTCTTAAGCATCTTTTCCCTTTATAAAGTGGACCCCGCCGGCTGTCCCACTGGGTCTAGGCCACAGCCAGGGCCCTCCTTTCCCCAGTGTTGGAAATGCGGAGAAAGAGAGGCAGGAGGAACCAGATGATCTGATCCAAGTGCCTTTATTTGATGCCGCACTTGCAGGCGGGCTGAGTACCTACGGATGACTGAAGCCTGGGGCGGAGAGGCAGGAATGGGAGTTTTTCAAGAAAAAGCACGGGGTTTGTGAGGGGCTAGGGGAGGGGTTAGTCTTTTTTTCTTCCAGGCGGGTGCCTCAGGGTTCCAGGATAGGAGTCAGGACTATGCGTTAAGTAAAGGTCAGTGTAGTTTCCAGGTACAGCAGGGTCAGTCTGACCACTGGCCACTGTGGCTGGCGCCAGATGTCTGTTTGTTGTGTGCGGAGGGAGAGGGTTTTGATTAAGCTTCGAGCTAGCAATTGAGTCGGGACAACTGAGTCATGGGCAGGCCCAAGGGTTGGAAACTGGCCTGACTGGGCCATGAGCAGTCTGGTGGGCTGGGAACTGGCCTGAGCCTTTCACCCAGGACCCCGCAGGAGCTCCCACAGGCATCTAGACAGGTCGGCTTAGCACAGAACTGACATCTGTAGACCCATGAGGATGGTGCCTATTGGTGGGCCCTGAGGGCGGTCCGATGTTCCTGCTGGGGTGTCTTGCCACATCCCCATTTCCATCAGACTTTTAACTAGGGCTGCCGGGGGGGGGGGGGGGGGGGGGGGGCACCAGAAGGGATGTGTTTTGCTGGAGTGAGCATAGCCCAGCCTGTGTCAGGCACCCACCAGCTCCTAGGTACCCAGCTGGGCAGATAAAGCAGCACTGCCCTCTCTCCCCTCCCAGACTCAGAGCCTTGTCCCTTTGAGAAAATCCAGGAAGGCTGCTCTGGAGTCTGAGAGAAAGCACTGTTACCAGTCTGAGGGCTTGTAATGAACCAAATTACGCTGAATTAATTGGTTGTCGTTAGCGGTGTCAGGGAGGGGGTTGGGGAGCAGCAGCATCCACAAAGCCTGGGAAAGGGAGAGCGGAGGCAGGACAGCCCACAGTACAAAATGCTCGGCACAGCTTGCGCGCGAGAAGCATGCCTTATTGTCAGCTCTCACTGGCCGAAATAGCCAAGGCACCCACTCTCGCCACTGAGAGCACCTCCGTTCTAAAACTGACTCTCAGCCTTCAGTTTTGAACACTGTGTCTCCAGGTGCATCTGCTCTGGTTCACAGGAGTCATAACACAGCCTTGATGATAAGAATGAGCCTGTAACAGCCCCCACTTCCCCACTGAGCTTCAGGGTCAAATTACAAAGGAATCAGGAGGCCCTATCTCTTGGCCAAACATTCTACCTCCTGCCTTGATGGGACAGGCAAGGGAGGAGTCCCCAAGCTGGTAATCACATCTGGTCAAGTATTTGCATGAAAGGAAGACCGAGGCTTAGAAGAGCGCAGGTGGTCTTCAGCTGGCGCAGAAGAGGTAGTGCAGAGACCAGAGCACCTGCGAGAGGGACCTGAGCCCAGAGGTCTGATCCTGGCTCTGCTACACACCTGTGTGACCCTGAACAAGTCACTCCCCTCTCTGAGCCTCGGCGCCTTCAACTGGGGGTGCTGGAATGAAGAGTCCATCTCAATTGTGCATCACAGAGACTGGGAAGAGGCAGGGGTCTCTTAGGAATCTCCGCATGTACGTTACACTGTGTGTTTGTGATGGCTCTCACGCTCACATGAACTATGGTTTTCCAAATGAACATAGATTCTCCAGTTATTAACAAAATGAAAATTTATTTTAGCCCTGGCTGATGTAGCTCAGTGGATTGAGTCCGGGCTGCGAATTAAAGGGTCGCTGGTTCGATTCCCAGTCAGGGCACATGCCTGGGTAGAGGGCCAGGTCCCCAGTGAGGACCACATGAGAGGCAACCACACACTGGTGTTTCTTTCCCTCTCTTTCTCCCTGCCTTCCCCTCTCTCTAAAAATAAATAAATAAATTTTAAAAATAAAAGGAAATTTATCTTAAAGCAGTCACTAAATTCACAGAGATTTTGGTCATTCTTTCCTTTTTTTTTTTTAAATGCTACTTTATCTTTTTTATTTTTGCTGTGGAAAATATACATAACATAAAATTTCCTGTGAAATTTACATTCACGTTGTTGTGCAACCGTCAACATCATCTGTCTCCAGGATCTCCCCAAACTGAAACCCTGTGCTCATTCAACACTAACTCCCCCTCATTCCCCCTCCACCCAGCCCTGGGAACCACTGGTCTGTGGAATGAACTGATGTTGAGAAGTCCTACCTCCCGAAAAGGTGAGGAGCTCTTAACCTGGATGTGCAAAACCTCTGCCTGAGCTGATATTTAGTGATTCTATGTTTCCTAATGTCAGGAGGAATAAAATCAACCTGTTAATTTTTCTCCCTAAAATGAACATGAATTTACCTTTGAATGGTTTTTCATTTCATACATTGTGGAAATATGGAGGTGGATCCCACAGAAAGTGTGAACACAGCCATCAGGACAGCCCTTTCCTCTGCAGAGCTGGGAAGGGCACAAAGGAGTCTTACGGGGAGCAGAAAATGTTCTCTATCGTGAGCTATGAATGGTTACATGAGTGTGGACAGATGGAAAAATTCACTAAGATGTTTGATTAAGATTTATGTACTTTGCTGCATGTCCGTTACACCCTTAATAACATCGTTTTAAAAAGGAAGTGAGCCATCAGTTCAAAAGGATACAAGGAACATCAGATAGGGAAGGGCCCTGTCTTCCCCTCCTCCAGGTTGTACCTTGCTTGTACAAACAGGGCAGACTCTGTTCTATCTTGAAATAATGTCAAGCAATGGACTGTTTGTTTATTCATTTGTCAAAGAAAACTATGGGGAGCACCTTCTTTGATCACGTCCTGTGCAAGGTCCTAGAAACACAGAAAGTCTCTAACCTCAGGAGCTGCATCAGCCATCACGATCTCACTCGTCTACCTGCAGCGTGCATGGTCAAGTTCTGTTTTTTCTCACCTAAATAGCTCTGGCTGCAACCTCAGCTTATTTCCTCTTCTACTCTTTCAGCAGAGGTCAAGTTAAAGACTCTCGGAGGACCCCTTGTGAAGCTCTGGCCAGATGATCATTAGTAGGGAGTAATCCTTTTTCAGGCAAAACAATCGTTATTCCTTTATAAACCTGTCCATCTTCAAACGCTGGGCTCAGCACAGCTGGCTTTAACAGTAGCAAGGTGGTATTGCAATCTATCTGTTTTTGTTTCATTGACCTGAATGTCTTGAAGACAGGGAATTATACTGATTATATTTAGTGGGCACCAAATACATGTGTAGCAGCATAAAGTCTGGTACATAGTAGGTGCTTAGGGAGTGAATTGAATGGGTAGGTGAGGTTATAAGTGGGTAGATGAATGGAAGAATAATAAGCCCAGAGTGGTTAAATGGCAGGCTGAGGGTCACACAGCAATGGCTGGACTGCAAGTGGTACTTGTCCCCAGACTCGGACCCACCCTCTCCCCTTGGCAAGCAACAACCCACCTCATAAAACTTCCTGTCTATCCTTTCGAAGAAGTGGGTCTGATTTACATCAGGCACCAGGCAGCAAAAATAGAGGCTTTCAAACCTTTATTGCCTTTTTATTATTGCCGGTGGTGCGCAGAAACATCATCCAAAACATTAGTAATTACTTTGAAGGTGCATGTTCCAAAGGTTCAGGAACGTGGTATTTTCTAATTTGATAAGTCAGGGCGTTTCTGCCAGGCAGGCCCAGGAGCATGAGCAGGACTGGAGCTGACTGAAAAGCAGAATTGATCTTTCAAGCCTCATTTTCATTTCCATCAGCACACTATCAGACACCTTATGCCTGAGCCAGTTCCTGTCCATTTATAATTTATACATTTGATTTCAGTAGATTAATCTCTGCCTCATTCACACGGGGTGGAACAGGGAGAACTCCTTCTTTTATTTTCCATGGGGAGTGATCATGTATATCTCCATATAGTTCATTCTGTTTCTGCCTGAAGAATTACTTTTTTAAACACTAATTCCAAACCCACTCTCATACTTATTAAGTCTTTAGAAATAGGCTGAATATTGGACGTGCACGGTGATTTCTATTTATACATGACATAGGCTTGTCTTAGGCCTAGCAGAGAAGAGACTGGCCTCTCATCTCCTGGTAGGAATGGCCATCCACCCTCGGGTGGAACTGGGATGTCGGAGAGAAGGTGAAAGCTCCCCTCACCTGGTGCCAGGGTCAGTGACCACTGACCTCTGACCTCAGTGTAGTTCCCCCTCCTTTGAGTTCACGGGGTTCTCCTCAAGCAGCTTAAGTAGGTCTCCTAAAAGAAGATGAGAACACCAAAGAAAGATCAGAGGTTCTTTCCTAAGCCTAACAAATTCCCATAGCGCCAGACTATGTTGTTCTCCCATTTCTCCATTTTCCTGCCCCATTGCCCTCTGGGAGAACCTGATCCAATTCTGGAATCCCAGAGTTTCAAAAACTCCCTTGGCAGTGTCTGAATCGCCCCCTCTCCCACCTCATACCCACGGCTTTTCTGAAGGGACCTGTTCTGCTCTGTGCCTCAGTTGGGCAGCGCAGCCGAGTGCATTTTCTAAGATGGCTGCAGCAAGATCACCCATCCCACGTGTTCTTACAAGGTGACCCTGATCTTCCCATTGAGAGATAAGGTCCACATTTCCTTCACTTGAAACTAGGCAGACTTCTGACTATGGCAGAGGTAATATTTTTGCTCCCACCTGGTTCTCTTGGAACTCTCATTCTTGGAACAGCTGCCATGCTGTGAGGAAGCCCAGACCACATGGAGAGGCAGCAGGTAGGTGTCTGGGCACCAGCCCCCGCTGAGGCCCCGGCCAGAGGCCACATCGTCACCAGTCAGGCAGGTGAGGAAGCCTTTGAAATGACTCCACCTCCAGCTATCATCTGACTGCAACTGCCCAGGGGTCCTCAGTGAGGACCACCTATCAAGTCCAGTTAACCTGCAGAACCATCAGTCAACAATAAAGCAATTGTTATTGTCTTAAGCCACTACTTGCGGGAATGATTCATTTTGCAGAAATGGATAACTGAAACAGGCAAGGCTAGCAGAGCCAGTGAAGGCAAAAGTGGGCCTCTGGCAGCTTTTCACCTCCCCAGTTTAAAAGACATCCCACACTTACATAAAATCACATGCAAATGAGTGCTGGCTGCCTCTGATCCTCCCTCTCTCGGCAGACTTTAGAAAGGAGGAAACAAGGAAAAAGGAGAAACAATATTCATTGAATGCTTGCCATATACCAGGTAGGTGACTTCTTACCCACTGCGTGTGCATGCACACACACACACACACACACACAAAAGATGTCTAGAGAAGCTGAGTGACTTGGCTAAGGTCATACTGCTAGTAAGTGTGCTGTTTGTAAAGTTATGGCTGCATGAGTAGTCTGTGGCCTGGAATACGTGTGGGGGAAATAC
This sequence comes from Micronycteris hirsuta, assembly GCA_004026765.1. NCBI lineage: Eukaryota > Metazoa > Chordata > Mammalia > Chiroptera > Phyllostomidae > Micronycteris > Micronycteris hirsuta. Next base: position 9,687 of record PVJI01018514.1, on the reverse strand, counting down.
ATGCTCTGTAGATATTAGTTGACTAAGTGGATGAATGAATGAATGCACTCCACTTGCCTTCTCTTTCTCTCTGGCTGTTTTCTTTCCTGGTGGCTCAGAGGGTCAGTTGAGCCACCAAAGGGAAAACCCACGTGGTTTTCTTCTCCTGGGAAGGGCAAGAGGAGGGAGGGAGTGGCTGTGAACTGTACCTAGGACTCCACTGCGGCTGTCCACTGGAGACAGACTGGCCTTCCTGCCAGATGCAAGTCACCATCCTCTCCTCCCTCTCAGGTCAGGGCCTCAGGGCTACCTCCTTGGGTCTCAGCCCTCTTGAAGGTGCAGCTTCCTGCGCAGATTCCCAGTTATCCCCTCAGCCCCATTCTGCTTGTGTGTGCCGTTGCTGGTATCAGTTCTTACGGCAAAATCAGTGTCATGGTGACTGCAACCCCAGAGAAGCAGTCAAGCAGGGTTAGAGGGCTTCTCTTTGCACTCTTGTCCTCTCCATGCACAACTGGAGTCAGAAATAACTTTCTTCTTTGCTGTGGGCATTTGGGGAGGGCTGCCGGCCCCGCGGCTGTGCTACCTTTCCCCTCCTCTTTTTTAACTTCACCCTAGGAAATCGTATTTTTCCAGGAAAGAGGGCGAAGAAGGCAGGCACACAGAGGAACCTACGCTAGACTCCCCAAGCACTGTGTGACTCTAGTCTCACCGAATCCTCATCATAATGCTGTGGAGGTACATATTATTACCCCTATTTTACAGATGAGTAAACTGAGGCTCAGAGTTTAAATAACTTTCCCGAAGTCACACAGTTCCTGCAATTTGGAACTGGATTTCAAGCCCTGCCAAACAAGTGCTCTTTACCTCTTTCCCAGGAATCAAAGTCCTCTTGCCCCTGAAACATACGGGGCCATCGCAGGGCCAGGGAATAAACCCACCTCCACCTCCCAGATATCATGCATGGAGGTGGGGCAGCAAACCCTGGCAAAGATCACGAGCAACTTGCTCAGTAAAATGTATCTGCGCTGTCTCTGCGGTTCTTTGCTTTTGTCTGCAACACAGTTGTGCTTCAGGTATTTGGTTCTGGTGTGAACCTGATCCTGAGCTAGCCACCTACCTCCACCCTGCTCCCAGAGCTCAGAGCCAAACAAGGAGCTCATGCGTCTTCCTATGGATCTCATCCAGCCCACCCCTGAATTCCGTTTCTGCTAAATCCCATGAAAGCACAGTGGTTCGGCACCTACACTCAGGAGCTCTACTGCTTGGGTTCAAATCCTGGTCCTTACTCCTAATATGACCTCTAGCAAATTACTCAACCTATCCTTGGCTCAGTTTCCCCATTTGCAAAATGGGGCTAATGAGAAAACTCACCACTCAGGGTTGTGAGGACTCAGTGAGTTAGCATGTGTGGAAAGGCTCATAACATAGCAAGCTGGCTATTGACGCTATTTCCATCTGGTATGATTTAAACACCACCCGAGTGCACATCCTCCACACCCACCAAGATCACTATCCAGGCAGCACAGGCCGTTCCAGTCTGAAACCGCCCTGCCAGCACCCTCACCTCACCCATTATCCCTCAGAGAACAAGGCAGGGACTAGCCAGGAAGCCTTTCCACATCAAGGAGGATGTTCGCTGAAAGTGGCCAGGTGTGGCTTTAATAACTGACAAGCCAGCTGCACCCCATTTTCCCTTCATGTGGTACAAACTGCTCCACCACATTCAGGGCTCACCTTGAACCTCGGATCATTTCCTCAAATTGCCTATGCATGGCCTGGAGGCAGCACCATACACAGAGAGCAGGAGAAGCAGCTGCTCATTATCTTGCCTCCTCCCTTTCATTAGGATATGAATCACCTCTTGAGATGGGATGCTACAGCCAGAGGGTAAACTGGTGACCTCATTGCTTGGTTCACTGGGTTCCAGGCATCCCCAAATGCCGGTGACCTTTTCTTTCCCTTTGAGGAGTTGAAGACAGGCTTCCAGGGGCAGAGATGCCTCCTCTCACCCACAGCCTGAAGCCCCATTGAATGTCAAGGGAGTCTAGACTCCAAGTGGCACAGGTTAGAGTTTACTGCACGTATTACTGGTTTTTTCCTGTCAGTGCACTGGCTGGGGGTAGCATAGCCAAGCCGAGGCCAGGTTGGCCCGAGCTGCAGAAGCAGAAAACTAATTCTGCGTTACACCTCTTTCCTTTCCTCAACTCAGCCATCCTGAATGCACCAAGGTAACTCCATCTATCCACTCCTGCCCCTGTCTCCCCTGCCCCCATCCACCTGCCTTCTGTGTAGAGCAGTGCATGCTCATTCCCTGGTTCCTTCTATTATCTGACATATATTTGTTCCTGCCATCAGAACTTTTTTAAAAAGATTTTATTTATTTATTTTTAGAGAGAGGAGAAGGGAGGTAGAAAGAGAGGGAAAGAAACATCAATGTGTGGTTGCCTCTTGCGCGCCCCCAACCAGGAACCTGGCCCGCAACACAGGCAGGTGCCCTGACTGCGAATTGAACTGGCAACCCTTTGGTCCACAGGCTGGTGTTCAATCCAGAGTCACACCAGCCAGGGCTGCATCAGATCTTTTTAAAAAGACACTCTTTGAACTCCTGATTTGTGGCAGGTCATGTACTAAGTGATTGACGGGTATTGTCTTATTTATTCCTCACAAATACCTAGGAGATAGGTATTATTATTAATGCTACTTTATAGATGTGGAAACTGGGGCTAAGAATGGTTAATAAGCTTGCCTAGGTGCCACATCCGATGAATAGCTGAGCTGGGGTTTGAATGAGGTCTATCCAAATGTAGAACTCAATTCATTACTACTGTACCATATTGCTCCCTCCCTCCCAGCCCTGCGATGTGACCACACACTCCCTGCAGATGCATCTTCACCCGGGTCCTGCCCTCTCTTTTGTTCAAGGCTGAGCTTATTTACCACTGGCAACCCCCCTACTGCAGGCAGGCACCCCGAACTACTCCTTAATTCACTTGCACAATTCTGAGCAAAGCAGCTGAAGATCCTTAGTCTTGTTTCAATATCAAGAAGCCTGTGGTCCTGGAGAACTCCCTGTGACGTATTCATTGACTAGTATCGTATTAAGTCCCAACGAGTAGCCCCACCTGGCTGGATTCAAAATCCACCATCCACACCCTGGCTGGCGTGGCTCAGCTGGTTGAAGCATCATCCTGGGGACCGAAAGTTTGCGGGTTCAAGGACTGAGATGTTTCTTTCTCCTTCTCTCCCTTCCCCTCTCTCTCTAAAGGGTAGTTAAAGGGGAAAAAAAATCCTTGGGTGAGAATAGAAAAAATTGTATTTTTAAATCTACCATCCTGGTATGAGGATCCAAGCACCCAGCCTAGGCACACAAACTCAGTATGCAAGGAAAACATAGGCAGTGTTTCCCAAAGTAAGTTCTATGGAACCCTCCCCCCAAGAGATGTTGCACCTAAAAACAGTTTCACAGTCAAACAGTTTTGGGAAATATGTATACTCTAATCCCTGCCTAAAGGTTTACTATACTCTTCAGCAAGTTACAAGTTTGAGAAATTTTTCAGTAAAGAAATCCATTTCCCTTTAGTATCTCACTGTTGCTTTGATTCACATAATACCAGAACCCTCTCATCATTTTTAGGTACCACGGAATCAATGTTCAGTGGGACAGACTTGGGGAAATGCTGCTCTGGTGTCTCCACCTTCACCTGAACCAGACCAGGTTCACCTGTAGCTCCCCAGCCTGCCAGCAGTAACCACCCACTCCACAGGCAGCGCCAGCAAGGCTGGCAGAACGTGGCCTGGGCCCCTGGAGCAGGGTTCATACTCCCGCTACTAGTGGGACCGTCTGGCACATCTCTGTGACTCCTGGACTCTGGAGCCAGCTGCCAGCCCAGCCCACAGCTGACCTCCCTTGATTTGATCCCTCACCTTCAGGCACCTCCTGCCTCCCCAGCTCCTGGTGCCATCCTTGTCAAAACAGTCCCTGCACTGTGCACACCTGCTCTCTACCATAGAAGGCATGCTGGAGAGAGAGCCTACCCTGGATGACAAGTCTGTGTGCAAAGGAAACATTCCCCAGGCAGCACTGGAGCCTCGTGCTGGGGAATGGCCCCTGTTGGAGCAGAGGCATCCAACAGCCTGCAAGGCGAAGACACAAACAGCCCCAAGCACCAAATGCCTTCACAACAGTAAGGCACGTGAAAGAACCCACCTGTCTCTCCACCTCCACACTCACCAGGTAACACCCACAGCAGCCACCACTGGCCCCACCTGCAGCAGCCAACATCAAGTGGATGCTACCAGCCTTTGCCTGTCAGCCCCTAAGGACAGGGCCGGCATAACCGGTACATTCTGCCCAGCCCAAAGCCTGGGACAAGATCTCGAGAAACAGTAACAACAGCAAGAGTCCCAGGACAGGGTGGGGTGAGGATGTGGAGTTTGTGAAATCCATACAGTCAATATTTCCTCCTGAACTTTGTTCAAGCCAGGCATCCTCTTTTTAAAGGACCTGGATTAACAACGTCCATGACTAAGGATCCTGTGTGGACGCATGCATCTAAAACAATGGCCAGCCCAAGGTTTTGTTGAATACATCCACACATGTGTCTGCTTTGCTAATGGGTATACATGTATATGTGTGGGCGAAGGGAGTAGAAAACATGGGAAGAAGCCAAAACAATAGGGTTCTGTTAGACAGTAGTGCCTAACAAAGGTACGTGTTTCCCATGGTTGATGAGTAACCTCAGCATCAGCAACTGCGTGCCCACTTCCATCCCACCCCTGCATCGGTCCCCCTGCCGTGAAATGTCCAGCCCCCCTCTGGGAATGCTACACTCTCCAACAAGCATAGGACCAGCACAATAACTAGAGGACAAGGCTATTAACCATGTCCCCAGGCTAAAGCTCTAGCCTCTTATTGCCTGGATAATTTACTCTGTGAAGTAGCAGGTAACTTGGCTGAAAGTCACTCTCCAAATCTTTAAAAGTCCTTGAATTCTGCTGAATCTGATTTCATTCTCTGAACAGGACAAAAAAACAATAAGATATTCAATACCTCCTTGTTTCGTGCTAAGTATCACCCATGATATTTATTTAAAAGCCTATAATTATAATAGAAGCTGATTTTCCTGCAAAGGAGACAGAATTAGTGCTCTTATTGTTTTTGCAAGTCTTTGAGTGGTGGACCAGAAATCATATCACCTGGGTCAATCCTTCTCCACCGTGGCTTCCGCAGAGATCTTAGACTTAGGGCCTCAGGCCATGCTTCACGGTTCTCGTGGAAAAGCTGCAGAGGTTCCAAGCTTTCAGAGAAAATACAGGAAATGAGAATGCCAAGACCAAAAGGAGCCAAAACTATATCACAATCTATCCAGTTCTGAACCTGTGATCTCATCGTCTGCTCTGACCGCTCCCCGCTCCCAACTGCGGTTCCTCCCGTTTCCTGTTCAGTGAATGATTCCACCGTCCACCACTGGCTGAAGTCACAAACGTGAGGGGACTTGGGTTTCATCCATTCTCTCCGTGTTACCCTCATGCCATATCAAACCAGCTCCCTAAGTTCTATCAGGGCCATTCTTTCCTGTCCAGCCCCAACCCGACCACCTTTATTTAGACCACCATCCCTCTTCTGGTTTAACAACAGTCTCCTAAGTGGCCCTCAATCTTTCTCCTTTCTATCTGTTCTCCAGACTACAGCCAGAATGAGCTGTCAGAAACACTGGGATCATGTCACTGATCTGCTTAAAACTGCTCAGAAACTGTGTATCAGGATGGAATTCTAACCCGAACCTTGACACTTAATGCCCTTCATGGCGGTGCCTCAGGCCGCCTCTCCAGCTTCTTTTCTTAGCACTCCATCTCTTACCAAATATTAAATTACTGTGCTTGTAGTACCTAGAACACACCATGCCCTTTTATGTCTTTAGCCTTTGCATATACTATTTCCACATTCTGGAACAATTTTCCATCTTTCTCCTGGCTAAGAGCTAACCATTCTCCAAGACTCGACTTATGCATACATTCCCCTGGAAGACTTTCTGGAACTATAAGAAGCCCATTTTCCCTCCCTACACTCCCAAAGTGTTCAGATAGAAAAATGCTCTTCTTTTTATCTTAGTCTTATCCTTCTGGTATCAGAGCAACTCCAGACCCACAGCACCTGAGGGACTGCTTGCCTCCCCAGCATCCATTCTCCCTTTTCTCTTCCCTAACAGAATCCCAGTTTGTTCTGATATCTACTTTGCCACAAGTAGCTCCACACCTCAGGGAAAGCTGACCACACCCTGTGACCAGGGGTGCACTTGATTGGTCCAAGAATTGGTCCAATCATTGGTCCCTCCACAATGATTGCTCAAAAATGTCATGTGACCCTGTTCTGGGCAATGATATATGATGTTTCTTTTTTTTATTTAATCTTTATTGTATTTTTTCCATTACTATTTAGTCCCCTGATACCACCTTCCCCCAGCAACCACCACAGATATTTCTTTTTTTAAAGAAGAGTTATTTATTTATTTATTTTTAGAGACTGGGGAAGGGAGGGAGAAGGAGAGGGAGAGAAACATCCATGTGTGAGAGAAACATCAATCGGTTGCTTCTCACATGCCCCAAACTGGGGACCCAGTCCACCACCCAGGCATGTGCCCTGACTGGGAATCGAACCAGCGACCCTTCAGTTTGCAGGCCAGCACTCAATCCACTGAGCTACACCAGCCAGGACTATGATGTTTCTTTAGAGAAATACTGGAGATATGATGGCCTCCCTTCTTCCACATCAGGGATTTTATTGATTGATTGATTGATTGTGTTAGGATCCCTTTGGCAGTCAGGTAACTTCTGTGGAAAATTTCTTAGAATAATATTTTGAAATACATAAAGTATATACAAACAACTATAGTGTAACATTAAAATATTTAATACTTATTAAGATATTAAAACATATACTGATGGTATAATAACATATGTAATACTTTAATACATTCCATATCAGGAACTAGCGGCAGATCTAAAACTACTATAATTTTAAAGTGGGGTTATGCATAAATGCTATTTCACAAGGTAGTCACAGGTATAATGTTACCTGAAAATACTTGTGATTTCCATTGGGGGCAAAACCATAGCACACTACCTACCTGCTGCCGTCGATTGCCTACATCCATAATCGAAGAAAACACCACATTTCAGTCAGAGGTTAGTGACAGAATTCTTTCTCCCGTTCAGGTTCATGGCTTCCTGAGTTTGTTCGTGGCTCCCGGTTAAGAGCCCCTGCTCTGGCCTTGATGGCTGGACCCACGGCAACCGTCTTTGCCAACGACAAAAGGCCGAATGAAGTCACATGGAGGCTAGCATAACGGAGAAATGAAAATAAACCTGAGTCCTTGATGCCGATGCTGAGCCTCTAAACCAGCCAATCCCACAGCCCACGGGCTTCAGTTATAAAAATACTAATAATAATGTACTTGTTATTTAAGCCCATGTGACCTAGGATTTCTGTCCCCGCAGCTTATTTACAGAGAAGGAAGAATCTTTAATTTTAAGGGAGTCAACGCCCCCAGAGAGACAAACGGGGCATCTACAAAGAGCCCCTCTCCCGACTAAAGGCGATGTAAACTGCCCCCGCTGTGTTCACAGTGCAGGAGGGCACTGGTCCGGAGATCGCCGAAGCCCTGGGACGGAGAGGCTGGAGCAGCGCCTGTCCCACCGCAGTTTTGCGAAGCATATTGAATGGAGTTGAAACCTTGCACGGGGGCCGACTGAAGAGGACTCTTTTCCTAAGCCCTGCGCGCTGACCACACCTGGAAGAAGAAACAAGGGTTCCGAATTTAAAAGCTGACACTCCATCACTCACGGCATGGAGCTAGACACGAAGAGCAGTACTACTCAAACTATAGTCCTCGGAAAAGAGCCTCAACCTTGAGGGGGAATCAGAAATGCCTTGCACGTGGATCCGAAACAGTGGAGACAGATTACAGGGCCCTACCCCCCCCCAAGTTCTGATGAATGTTTGGTATTCTGCTGAGGCTGCGGGTGGGGGACCACACTTTGAGAAGCGCTGGCCGTGAAGGATCCACAGGGGCCCAGAATTACTCCTGGAGCCCATGGCCAGTGATATCACGCAGGAAAGCAGAATTGGACTGAAAAGTTTGTCAGGCGTTAATCAGTATGCTGAACAATTGATCTAGTTCTCTTTACCGAACGTGGTTTGAGCTGGGAGTGTGGTTTGCAACTCTCTTTGGCAGTCAAGTGCTTGAGTCAGCTCGTACTGGCCTACCAGAGCTGATTGTTGAATTTTCGGGAATTTTGCAAGCTGGTTATTAAATACAGCCATCAATAAAAATTAAATTATATATACTTATGGTGAAATAAAGCACATTAAAAACAAAAGTAGTAAATACTCAAAACTCACCACTTTCTAATTATTTTACTGCATTTTATCATCCTCTGTGCTCTTGGGGCTCTTTATGTCGATTGTTCCGAATGGTGGAAATACCATATGCAATGTTGTGTTGTCTCTCTTCCCAGTTCCACACTCAGTGGCTTAACACTGATAAATTAAAATCAGCTTTGGTGGAAGTATTTACACCATGGAAATTATTGATTGTATAAACTTCAGAAAATGATGGAGAAAATGTTAATTAGGCAGATTCGGTTTAAACTTACGTTGTGTCTGCAACTGTTGCATTATGACTCCCTGCAAAAATTAAGGAAATATTCTTCCAGCATTCAAATACTACTACCTGATTCAGCAAAGAAGTCATTATATCACTGATGAACAAATGACATTCCGATATACATCTTTGCTGCTTCGCTTTGTCTTACTCCTTAACATAAAACATATCAACTGACATTCATATAGAAATTATGTTCATTCAAATGTTAAAGGGATTTATATAAGACATGGAGGGTTATCAACAGGGGAGTGGGAGGGGGAGAGAGGGGGAAAAGGTACAGAGAATAAGTAGCAAAATGGTAGGTAGAAAACAGACGGGGAGGTTAAGAATAGTATAGGAAATGTAGAAGTCCAAGAACTTATGTGTATGACCCATGGACAAGAACTAAAGGGGGAGAATGTGGACGGGGAGGTTTGGGACGGGGTGGAGGGGAATAAAGGGGGGAAATGGGACAACTGTAATAGCATAGTCAATAAAATAGATTAAAAAAAAAAAAAAGCTGTGCCTGCTTGGAGCCAGGGAGATGGGCAAGACTCTAACTGTGACCAGTGCTGATAGGTATAGCTGGAAGGGCTTCCTGCACATGTGAGAGCAGAATGGAGGCGGCTCCTATGTCAGGGGCTAACGATGGCAGCCAAGAAAGGCAGAAGAAACCAGAGTGGTGGCAGATGTAACCCAGTGTGGGAGGAGTCAGAAATGAAGTTACGGAGGAAGATCCACACGGGGATTTAAACCCAGGTGTGCCAGCCATGCTGGGGCTTAACCATGTAGTTTGGGAGCAAAGAGGGAGCTCGCTCTCTCGCTCTCTCTCTCTCTCAGCCATGCTCTCTTAGTTATACTAGAGCTCTGGACCACGTGGGAAGGCCAGTAGGAGAGCTATGAGAGTCTCATTCTCTCCCTCTCTCTTTCCTTTGGGGGAAAGAGAAGCCTCTTGACCATGTAGCAGCAGTGCATGGTCTTGGCTACATGGTTTGAAAGGATGCAGAAGGATTCCCCCACCCACCATGAGGGTGTGGTTTTGTATTAAAAGCAGGAACCTGGC
>PVJI01018513.1:0-33208 GCA_004026765.1 Micronycteris hirsuta | reverse complement strand
TACAGATCAAATAAAATGATGCCAGCAAGGCATTTAGCCCAGATCCTATCATGAACAGGGACGTGAGTGTGAGGGCCACTTCTCCCCATGCCTTTTCCTGTCCTAATCTTATTACTCCCTTCACCTGGAATTCCCATCCAAAATAAACCTATTCCTAAGATCCAGTTTAGTTTCACAAAAAGAAACCTCTCTTCTGACTCCTTAGAGTGTGCATAGTATATATCCTCAGTAGTTCTGTTCTTTATCTTCCACTGCTTTTTATTAATTAGTATATATTAGCCTAATCCTTATGAGTGGGCTGTCAGCTCCTGGAGAGCAGAAACTAAGTTGTTGGTCTTCTTATGCATTTCTTATGGTCCTTAGCAGAGGGACTGATGGGGGAGGGGGGGGGTGTTAGTTGTTGGCAGATAGCTCCCTGCCTGGGCAGGGCACAGCAGCACAGAGCGCTGTGGGAGACTCAGAGAAGAATCAGATGGGGGGCCTTCCCTGCCAGCTGTGCCTAATGGGGAGCTAACATAAGCTTGAATGTCAGGAGTCATAAGAGAGGCACAGATAAAAGTGCTGCAGATGGGTCAATGGGCAGGTTGCTCATTTGCTGCTGCTGTTTGGGAATCTTGGCAGTGGTGATTTTTAAAGACGGGAAGGATTTGGATATTGAAAGCTTGGGAAGAAAGGCATTTCAGGCTGAAAGAATAGCATCAGTAAAGGCACAGAAGCCAAAAATTACAGGCCACGCAGGAGGAATATTGAGTGGTTTCAGCAGTCAAGAGAATAGGATTCTGTTAGAAGGGAAACTGATGCACTTTAAAATTTTCAGGAGTTTATTTGAGCAAACATCAATTCAAATCAGGCAGCGTCAAACCAGAGGTGGTCAGGAGCACTCCACTGATAGATCCTAGGGGCAAGGTTTTTATAGGGAAGACCCTGAAATGAAGGAAAGAAATTATTAGACCAGTTGTAGCACTGCGGTTGCCTTATCTGGGAAAGCCTGGTTGGCTGTTTGTGACTGGTTGTTCTTAAATTACTCTCTAGAATTCAAGTGCCCTGACTCGGGCTTAGGGTTTGGTTTGCTTGTGTGGGCTACCAACTCACTGGAGCCCCCTGAGTCTAATGGGCTCCTTGTTTAAATTGTTTAACAGTACGTATAGAAAAAAGTTGGAAAGTGGAAGAATGGATTAGACGCTAAATCGTAGTAGTCTCTGATACCAAATGAATGGGATCGGTCCTCAGGAAGTGAGTCTGGAAGCCATGGGTGAACTCTATTATATGTGGGGGGATAGGAAGAACAGTTAACAGACTATTCCAGTGGCCCACTGAGGAGAGCTAGAATTGGGATGCTGGAAAGAAAGGGATAGTAGAAAGCAGGTGCAGAAGATTTTACCAAGATTGACTAAATTGAGTCTTAAGTGTGTGTGGTACAAGGGTGGAGGGGGTCCAAGGTGACTTGGTGGTTTCCATTTCAGTCTGTAGCAGGGTGTTGATGCTTTAGCCGATAGTGAGGACTTGGGAGGCACAAGCCAAGTTCAAGGGAATGGATAGTGAACTCAGTGTTTGTGTATATTTTATTTAAGTTGCTATTGGAAAACAGTAGAAATATCCAGCAGTCGGCTGGATACAGAGGCCTAGAGCTCAGGAGAGAAGTCAAGTCTAGATGTAAAGGTTTGAGACACAGACTTGGCAGGAAGTTCCAGAGGAAGCTTGAGAATTCACGAACACATTTACGTTTAGAAGACGGAAAGAGAAAGGAGAACCAAGAAGGAGATGGGGCAGCGGAGGGCAGAGTTGGGAGGACGAAGAGGAGGCAGGTAAGGTTTCTTCCAAGGTGGAGTGGATCTCGTCAAGCCTTGGGGAACTCAGTTTGGGTCTGCACAGTCTCTCTGCCAAAGGGGAGAGGAGTTAGGGACACGGCAGGGGACCCGGGGAATACACAGAGGAAGTGGGGGGGATGCTGGGGAAGGCACAGAGTGACAAGGCCAACTCCTTGGAGATCAGATATGAGCCGTGGGCAGTGAACATGGGAAAGAGCACCAGGTCTCATTCCTAAGTACCTCCTTAGGGTTGTAAACTTATTGTTTGCCCTCTCTATCTATTCTTCCCTTCCTTCTGCCCTCTATTTATTTGTTTATCTTAAAAATCTGTCTGTAATATCTACAGATACTTAGGGAAAAAATACTAGATAAAAATTCACTTAGGAACAGGCAGGGACAAGGAAATGTGTGGAACTGATCCTGGGCACGAGAGGCCTGCGGAAGAGAGAAGCCCGGGCTGGAGAATGGGTGTGGCATTCTAGCAGGGGAGCAGGAGAACAGGGCCAGAAGTCTCAACAAGAATTCAGAGAAGATTCAAAATGCAGAAGTGATGCTGGGAGACCTGCCCAGCCTCACTCGCAGCAGACACCTGGTGACCATGCTTGACAAAGGAAACAAATGCCACCCTCCCCCTCACCTGCCAGAAGTAGGGAAGGATTTTAAGCCCAGTCTTGCAACTCACTTGGAGGGTGATCATGAATGAGAATTTTAGCTTGGCAGCCCCTCAATTTCCACTGTGCTAAAGTGCAACCTATTTCAGGTGACAGTAAGTACCTGCTGATAACCATAATTTGCAGATATTATATTTGGCACAGTGACTATTAAGTATTTGCCACCCACCTACCTATGTTGGGCCAGGGAGGCAAGTTTCTAGAGACTAAAATGCGTCCTGTTCTCGTGTCCTTGCAGAGCTGGTGGGCATCGGTGCCTTTTGGCCTACTCGTGATGGCTGCTCAACTTCCTCCTCTGTTAGGGCAGACAGGGTGCACCAGGGAGTCTCCCCCATTGTCCAGGATGGTGCAGGGGGGTTCTTAACGCTGAGTGTGCCAATGGCTAGAGAGATGAATGGAGAGGGCCCAGCAGCCAAAAGCTAGCAGACGATTGGATAGAGAAAGAAAGCCGTCCTCTTTCTATCCCTGTAAGAACCTTGGGTTTTGGCAGGGAAAGGAGATGGTCTTTGAGATGGAGTCTGCCATTTACCAGGTTGGCACTTGAATAAGCCTCTTTTCCTTTTGCACCAGCACCTGTCTCTCAACTTGGGTTTTCGCCACCACAGGCAGCCAAACCCACCTTCTCCCGGTTCACCCCCATGCCCCTCCTATTGTCCTTACTTTATGTTGTGTTAGATTCTCATCCTTAATAATCCTTAATTCAAGTGTGGTTGGGTCAGGCTAAGTACTTGATTACAGAAATCGTGTTTTTCATAAGAGAAATGTGTTAATTAAACTGGAGTACTGTGGAGTGCCTCCAGTGAAAGCAGCCGGATAGCCGGAGAGTGGACAGTTTGTGAACTCTTGAGGACAGAAAGACTATGTGTGAGATCTGGAAGTTCCCGTTGGTATCCTGTCAGTGTGGAAAGAGAAGCACATGCATCAGGAACCGGGCTTCCATTTGTCAGAGCTTCTCAGCTGCCACGTGTAGGCAGGTTACTTGCAGCACTTTGTGCCTGGTAGTTCTCAGGTACCAATAGCCACACTGCTGTTTCTCCAGCACCATGTGATTCCTGCTAGCACACGCGTTTGAATATCCCATCACTGCAAACCTGAACACCGCCTTTTTAACCAAAGATGAGCTCACAGGTGTGCAGCCTTTTACCACTCTAAGCAAAATGATCATTTAAAATTAACAAATGCTTTCTGATTACAAAACTGATGTGTGTTCCTTGTACATAATTTGTAAAACACAGAGAAGCACAATCATAAAGGTAAATACTGATCTCAATACTTAAGACCTTTAACTTTATTACAACTGGAAAGACCCTTTTTCCAAATAAGCTCACATTCACAGGTACCATGTGGGCACACCTGTTTTTTTTGGTAGGGGGAGGTCCATCATTTAACTCACTGTAATATCGGAACCAAGGTTTGGTCTCAGTCAGTCTGACTTGAAAGTTTGCTCTGAGCTTCAACCCCATAGCCTCACTATACAGCAGGGGTGTCAAACTCATTGTCACTGGGGGGCCACATCAGCCTCACGGTTGCCTTCAAAGGGCCAAATGTAATTTTAGGACCGTATAAATGTTACTACTCCTTAACAGTTAAGTGAGAGCTTGGCACTGCTGCCGGGTAGAAACAAGGTGCCGGGCCCGATAAAACAAGGGCGAGGGGCGGGGGGCGCAGATTTGGCCCGCGGGCCTTGTGTTTGCCAGCTGTGCTGTACAGAGAATCTAGGGCTTTTGTATTTCGTTGTTGTTGTTGTTTACAAAATGAGGATCATGCTTTATCTGTAAGATGACCACTGTGGACACCAGCCTTCGTTTCCAGACAACAGGGTATCAAGGAGAGAAAGCAGCTGGGAGTACCCATTTTTAGGCCATTGGTGTCATTCCCGGCAGTCTGGGCTTTGTGGTCTATAAGATGAGCTTATTAGCAATCTTGATCCAAACCTGAATGAACTTGAGCCAGCAGATAAACATGCCACCCACAAGTGGGAATTGTTACTCTCATGGATCAGCCAAGTTGCATGAGCTTTGGATGATCCCAGAAAGGAATTCTTTCTTCCAAGTTTCCAGGAGGGCCTCCCGGACCTTCTGCAACTGGGGCAAGGGAAAAAGAGTGCTGTGGAGTTCTTGAGACTCGGCATTATTGCCTGCAAATCGCCAGCCTGGAATGTTAGACCAATGTGGCGCCAGGAAAGCATGCGTTGTCGTTAGTGTTGTAGAGATAATGGCCTCTTCCCATACACATCAAGTATTTTACAACATCATTTTTTATTAATCTCTCAATTTTCCACTTAGAAAGATTGTGTAGAAGGCATGCTAGAATATTAACAATAGAAGAGAGATTTAATTTTGTAAACCCACCATGAATCATTCATAGCTACTTGTTTTGTTTCCATAAAGTGTCTGAGGAGATAATCACATTATAGATGCTGTGAATTAACCAAATCATTTAGAACCAAATAGTTTAGCCCCTTTCATTTGTTTTCTAGTTTCCCCGAAATCATAGTTTGTTTCATAAAATATATCCATCTTCCATCTGTAAGTCCACCATTCAAGTTCGCTCATCTGGGATTAGAGGACAAAACTGGTGTTTTTAGCTAGGTATGTTCTGGAAGGTTTGTTATTGAAGGTTAACACCTGTCCTCTTTTTTTCTTTCCTTTGAACAACTTGGTGAATTAAAAACATCATTCAAGTGTTGACCCCTGTTCTGGTCAGCATGGTGTGTGTACGGCCATTCACGGGCATAGTGCATGTCTGCACCTCCTCAGGGAGCGGCAGTTCCCACATTCACAATGAATTGTGTCCGAACGCTTCTTCATCGAATTGATTGTTGAGAAGCTGGGAAGGTGGAATTCATTTTCCGATGGCAACATTAAATGATGTGGAGGTCCCTGAGCCAGCCCCCAAAGCTTTTAATGCATGATCTTTATTAACAGGATCTCTGGAAACAATGACTATTTATAATACTGTTTCTATAGGGAAAATGCATCCTGAGTTTTTACTTCAGATTTTAACATTATGTATCTTCATAAAAGCAAATTAAGAGCACTGAAATCATATGACCTCGGTTTAAACACTGGCTTTCCTTCTAAGTCAGTGCAAGCTTAGACAAGCTGCAGAACCCCGCTAAGGCTCTATTTCCTCATCTGTAAAATGAGAAGAACAAGAGTATGTCTCTGTGTGTTTCTGGTATTAAACTGTGTTTATAAAGACCTGTGGAGTACGTGCATTCAGTATATTTGGGTCTTTATTGTTCTCTTGTCTGATTGCGGCAGGCAAGGGACTTTTGTCCCTTACGTTTGAGGGAGTAAGACCCATCCCTCCTACAACACTGAAGGCGGTTCCAGTAACCTGGAGAGGGCCCTCTGATGGGACAAGGGTGGGGCTTTAAGGAGGTGGGAAGCTGAGCATGGGCGGGGCCGAGTCTAGTGAAGGGATGGCTCGGTACAGATGGGGACTGTGATTTGATAGGCCTGCAGCTGGGCAGGAAGCTAGGGGAAGAGGGGTGCAGAGCACAGCTGAAAGCATCCTCCATTTCTCCTTTTTCTTCCCATTCCCTACCCCGCAACAGGGTGAGGAGGAAGAGGGCAATGCACCCCATCTCCATGGCCTCATGAGGTTTTCTCTCCTTCCCTTTCTTTGTCCTCCTTCTCTGGCTTTCATAGCTCTGTTACAAAGCCCTCTGCTTCTGGGTGTCTCAGGACCAAGAGGAAGGCAAACGCTACAGAGAGGGGCAGCAGGGGGTTGGACTGCAGGGTGATGCTGGATCCCAGGCCCACCTGGAGAGGAGGCAGGTCCTGTGGCAGCCTGGCCGGAAGGGGAGATATCCTGGCGGAGCATAGCTAGAGCCTGATCAAAGACAGCTTTTGCGAAGTTAGCCAGCTTTTATTGAAATTAATATCTTGACATTAAATAGCAACTACTATACCCATATCTCTGAGGAAAGCTTATTAAATATGTCCTATGAAATATAATATGAAAACTGAAATCCTAACTAACAGCTTGGCTCAGAGAATTAGGAGAACTTTGTTGCTGAAAGCAGCCTCAGAGGTCCTCTCATCCATGTCCATCACTGTGCAGATGGGGAGTCTGAGGGCCTTGGGGGAAGTACTTTCTCACAGTCGCATGGCTAGTTAGCAGCAGTCAGAACAAAAACACAGGTTTCCTAGCTTCCAGAAAAATGCTTTGTCCCAAGAGATAGAAAGGTAGGTAGGTAGGTAGGTAGATAAATAGCAAGAAAGAGTGTGTGTGTGTGTGTGTGTGTGCGCGTGTGTGTGTGTCTGTATGTGTTGCAAGGAGCGAGAGAGGAGGAAGTGGTGATAATGCAGCCCCACATTTCACACCCACTATGCACCAGAATTTCTGCTGGGGTCAGACTGAGGAATTTCAATAGCTCAGAATTAATAAGAGCTGTGTTAGGTATCCTTATTGCTGAACTCTTTGACCCGTTTTTGTATTCCACTCAGCCTGTTTAATACCACACAGGCCACCGCAGCACAGCACCTACAGGCACTGCTGTTCCCCAGCTGTGATCTCGAGCTAAAGGCCTTGGCTCTAATGAAGCAACTCTAGTGACTTTCTGCTTCTTTCACAGATCACAATCTCCCGGCAGACATCTCTCTCCGGGAAAATTAGATTTGTGTCCTTTGCCTACCTGAGAACCTTTAGCAGGGATCGCTGAGACAATAAGATCTGTAAAGTTTTTAGGTGAAAGGCTCTATAAGCACCTAGTATCACTCCTTAGCATTATTAATATTGATGATGATTCTATGACAGAATTACACATACTATGTATGTGCCGCCACCATTATATCAGTATCATGAACTCTAATTATAGTGCTTTGAGGAATTGAGGAGTGATTTTGTATTGCTTCATCTTGTGGCCGTATATTCTCATACCTTTTTGCAAACCAGGAAGGGGTGTTCTTCTCATAAGGATGAGAAATTCTAGAAGCGAGCGGAGGCGGCTGTCCATGGAGGACGCGCAGTGGCCCACCTTGGACGCTGTTGTGCTGACCCCTCCGAGAAGAGGTGTGCGCGCACCTTCAGGAAGACCCCTTTCCAAGGCCGCTCCGGAAACCTTCTCTCCAGCGGGCTCTTCCCGTGTCGTCGCTGGAGTGTAACTTAATCATATTTGGTGGAGCTTTGCTCACAAAGCAAGTGCCCTCAAAACTATTTCTTTGCATTGCAACAAGAGTCCTTGTTTTTTACTCAGAAGAGATCCAGGGTCCTTTGACATCCTTATGTCCTCTTTCCCAGCAGCTGATGTATCTCTCATTAACCCCAACTCATTGCAGTCTGCACATCACTTGGACGGGGCTTTATTGTCCTTCCTTGTTCCCTCTTTGGTTAATTAGGATTACAGTTTAGTCATCTAGCTCTGATGGATTTTTTTTTTAAGATTTTATTTACTTTTAGAGAGAGGGGAAGGGAGGGAGAAAGAGAGGGAGAGAAATATCAATATGTGGTTGCCTCTCATGTGGCCCCCACTGGGGACCTGGCCTGCAACCCGGGCATGTGCCCTGATTGGGAGTCAAAGTGGCAACCCTTTGGTTCACAGTCTGCGCTTAATCCACTGAGCTATGCCAGCCGGGGCTCTAATGGATTATTGAAAGACACCATTTTTTAATTGTTCAGAAGGAATCTACGTTTAAGAAATCTATACTAAGTAATTGAGTATCTTTGCTGTTTTAAGGAAAATGTATGAAAGAAAATGGAAAAGCAGTAGAAGTCTATGAGGACACACCTCCCTTTCAGGTTTACAGCCCCGAAGGAATCCAACCCTTCAGAATACCTCCCAGATTTCTTGTTTTAAAAAATTGTTTGAGTAATGGTTTATACTAGTCCATATTTGACTTAAAATATCTGAAAAGCCACAAACCAGTGGTAACTTAAGTTTCCCCCTTGTGAGTACTGGTGTTTCATAAATGAGCCAGTATGTTCCACCCTCAAAAGTTTTTCCAAGTTTACAAGGAATTTAAATTAATAAATGCAGTTTTCAAGACTTTTCTCCCATAAAGCATTCCTAAATCTTTGACTTTCTTGGACCTATCAGAATCTAGTGAAAAATGTCTTTTTGTGCAACCTAGAATTTTCTATTTCATTATTTTAATTAGTGGTACTTCTAGTATTTTAAGTAGGCTTCAGATTCTCGGCCATCCAAAAAAAAACAGAAAATACTGAGAATCACTTTATGTAAATCACAAAGTATATTTCAGATGTCTTCAATGTTTTTAATATCTCACCCCCTTGGAAGAGTTCAGTTTTCTCAAATGAAGGCTAATTCATAAAAATAACCAAGGTAATATTTGGTAGCATTATACCACTGCCCTACATTATCACCCCTATCTTTTGTCTTTTCCCTATTTTTCAGTATTTTCTTTCCTCCTATGTTTTATAATTGCTACCATTAATTGAGTATATACTATGTGTCCACCATATACTAACCCTCATATCAACTGTGCAGCTGAAGATAGAAAGGCTCAAATATGCCAAGTAACTCATCCTGACTCACACAGTAGGTAGTGGGAGGACCAAGACATGTAAATCTGCTTTTCTTCAAAATCTGTGACTTTCTATCAAGTGGTGGCTTCACTGCCCTTCCTCTCCCACCACACACTCCCCTTTCCTTTCCCTTTTTTTCTTACATTATTGTAGTAAAATACACATGACATAAAATTTATCATCTTAACTATGTTTAATGTACAGTTTTGTGGCATTAAGTATACTCATTTAGTGCTATCATCGCCACCATCCATCAACATAACTCTCTTCATCTTGCAAAACTGAAGCTCTGTACTCTCCAAACAAGAGCTCGACATCATTCTGCTTTCCGTCTGTGTGAGCGGACTGCTATGAATCACACAATGTTTGTCCTTGGTGACTGGTTCCTTGCACTGAGCATAACATCCTGAAAGTCCACTTCATGGTAGCCTGTGTCAAACTTCTCTCGTAAGGCTGGGTAGCACCCCCCGTGTGTGTACAAGTGTGTCTCACTTCGTCTATCCACACGTCTGTCACTGGTCCCTAGGACTGCCCCACTTTGACTGTGAACACCGGTGCCATGAACGTCAGTGTCCCGTTTTCCCTTTGAGTAGACTTCCCTGCCTCATCTTCTGCCCAGTTGTAGCTTGTCAGTGAGAGCCCACTGATAAAACCTAGGAAGTGGCCATCAAACTGTAAAAGCTGTGGATCGTTTCACTTCTTTTTTTTCTTGTCATTTTCTTCTTTTTTTTTTTTAGCTTTGCCTTTCTTTTCAAGTTTGGCTTTGCATGGTAATGAATAGATAATTGGTCATTTATTTGAGTCTTTATATTTCTCCTGAGTCTGTATATAGGGATGGGCAAAATTAGGCTTACAGTTGTGAATAATGTGAAGCATGGCTTATTCTTGTATTATTATTATTAGTTATTGTATTATTTTCCATACAAACAACTGTAAACATACTTTTGCCCATCCCTGTATTTCTGTCTTTCATTACGGTTGGATGGAACTCCATAGGACTCTTTGAACCTTCAGAGGAATTGTATCGGAGAGCAGAGCAACACGTGTTTCATTGAACTCAGGACATTGGGCTTGGTGTGTGAGAGAGCGCACAGGGCGTGTGTGTTGGAGGTGGGGGTGGGGGCGGCGGGAGTTGAGATTTGGTTCCCAAATTGAAGGAACTCCTAACTTGTGAGTGTTTGCTACTTTATTAGTTTAAATTTGAAAATTTTATTGTCAGATTCTTTAATATGTCTGGGGTGAATTTGCCTGCCACCACCCCCACCCCACCCTGTTGCCCTAGGACATTTGACAATGACTGGAGGCATTTTGATTGTCACAGGTGGTGAGGGAGTGCCATTAGCATCTAGTGGGTGGGGACCTGAGATGCTCATGGAGCACGGGACAGCCCCCCAGAACAAAGAACTGTCTGGCCCCAAGTGTCAATAGTGCCAAGGTTGAGATAACTGCAGTATGCAATGTTACTTAATTTAATGTTGATTGATCACCTAGTAATGACCATGAAAAGACACAAATCATTTTTCTAAGGAAAAATTCCTTATGATAATGTAATAACTTGTAATCAAGCTAGCGTTTTCCCTTCTATAATTTTAATTATTTGCTGTTCCAGAATATAACATTTTAATTTTTGAGTGGAATTTTAGTATCTAAAGAACATTTTGTAGTAGAAATGTTTTATTTTAAAAACACAACTTAGCACATAATATATTGGCAGTTGATACCTTTTTGAAAAAGAGACCATTAGTGTGGTTAGTAAACTTTCATTGGATTTGAAAGGCATTATGTACTTGCTCCCTGCATATTCTTCTCTTCACTGCTTTATTTAGACTACAGTGTATTTGGATATTAGCCCCTGTACAGATATTTCAGGAAGTAGTACTCTTGGCCCTAAAAGGGTGTTTTGATGGAAAATACTCCATGGATAACCCAGTTGCTTCAAAGATGTCCTTAGAAATATGTACGATCTGCCTTTCCATAAAATGGAACTTTTTAGTAAAATGGAACTTTACCAACTGGAATGGCTTGAAAGGAGAGTCATTTGGAGATGTAGACACCCTGCCAGGTATCCTGCGGGGCACAGAAAAGCTGGACAGCCGGCCGCTGTGTGCAGGTCTGATCTCATCTGTGAACCCCCAGGGAGGATTCCATGCTGTCACTGGCCAGGAAGCTGGCCTGGGCGTGGGCCATGGGGCATGTGTTTGCATGCCTGCCCAACTAGACAAGCCTCGCCTGGGTTTGTAAGAAGAATAAGTGTGTTCTCATCACCAGTCTCCTCCTCTGTCCACCTTCAGTGCTGAGAGATGAAAATTGATATTCATGGTAAAAATCCTGAAATTCCTTCTTACTCGCCAAAAAAGAATAAATCCTGGCTTGGCGGTTCAGTTATCCGGTCACGTTGCAAAGGTGATAATAACAGCGCCTTCCTGCACAGAGACATGAATTGATCCTCAAGCATCAGAATCACAGGAGTCCATGTTTTTCTGTTCCAGGATGTGGGAAGAAGGCAAGGTGCTCATCTTTGACGACTCCTTCGAGCACGAGGTGTGGCAGGATGCCATGTCTTTCCGGCTGATATTCATCGTGGATGTGTGGCACCCAGAGCTGACACCCCATCAGAGACGCACCCTTCCTGCAATTTAGCATGTTGCGTGGGCTTGGGACACACCGGAGAGAGGCTGCCTCTCCAGCTCTGTCTCCTTGGATGTGGGGATAGACGTTCACTCAGCAACGCTCTTGATGTCCTTGATTTGCAGCCTGAAGATCTCTAAACCTCCTCCTAGGGTTAGAAGACACTAAAGGGAATACACTTGCTGCCATTTACATGAGAAATGCCCTGATGCATTTCATCCCGGGAGAGCACTGATCTGGTGCCTGTATTTCAGGTAAATACATGATAGCTTCTACCTGCCAGCCAAAGACAATGTTTTCCACTTAGAATGGGCTAAGTCAGTGTACAGCGAGAATACTTGTAGAAACTGTGAATGGATTGCTTTCGCTTGTAATTTTTCTATGCAGTTCTATTTTTCTAGGGTAGCCAAGTGATTTTTTGTCATCACATACCACTACTTTTTTGTTGATTTTAATGACAAGCTATGTAAAATGCTTTACTTCTAGCTGTTTAATGGTAACTTTCCTAGTGAACTCAGACTTCCTTTTTTTAATTATTTTTAGATGAAGACAGTCATGAAATAAGCAGTTTTATTTTCCTGATACAAAGGAAAAACCTGTAATTATGCCAATATCTATGAACTGTACAGCTCCCCACCCACTGACTCTATTTGCTTTTTTATTTTCATGGAGAGCTAGTGTCTTCATTTCTCCCCCCACCCCCCATGAGAATGGTGGAGACACTGTCACGGTGGCATTCTTGCTAAGAGGAAGATTCTACACTGAAAGGAGACATGGGATCATTTTATACTGAATTATAAAAATGCCACACATGAGTGTTTTTAATGCCAAGTGTTAGGGCTGAACAAAAA
Organism: Micronycteris hirsuta; assembly: GCA_004026765.1. Classification (NCBI taxonomy): domain Eukaryota; kingdom Metazoa; phylum Chordata; class Mammalia; order Chiroptera; family Phyllostomidae; genus Micronycteris; species Micronycteris hirsuta. Next base: position 20,755 of record PVJI01018513.1, on the reverse strand, counting down.
AAGTAAAACTTTTCCAAGTGAAAAGTTTTCTCTCAGGATCAGGTAGAGAGGTGGCAGCTAGGGCTCTGGCTGCGGGCCTGGTTGCAGTCCAGGAGACGGGGCTGGGACCCAGAGTGTCCTTGCCTGTTGTAGGCCCCTGTGAGTGACAGAGTCCGTGACGGGATTCCCATCACAAGTTTGCAAAAATATGAAGGAAGGCAGAGTGGAAGACCAAGAATGCAGGATCTTTGTCCTGGGTGTAGACTGTGAGATTACTCTCCTCTCTGAAAGAGTTTAGGAGCCTTCCAGCTCCCCTGCTTGAAAAACTTCTGCCATTTAAACATCACTTTGAAACAGCAATTATTATCTATATCTTAGCTTTAATATTACTCACAGCATCGAAATAGCTGTTGAAAATGGTCTTGCCTGCTCATTCCAGAGATGACGAAGTCATTAGTTTGGTAGATTATTAATGCATTAAATTTTGTTTTTAAAATTAAAACTAACTAGGAATGTTAGCTATAAGAATGTAATAATATCAATGCACTGAACTTAAGCCAATATGAACAAAAATGCTGAAAAAATGATACATAGGTTACCAAATATCATTTGTAGGTTAAAAAAAAAAACACTTAGGATTTCCTTTCCATCCAAGGACAAAAGAGGATGCTTTCTTATCTCATTAAAAAACAGTACTTTAAAATTGAAATGGACTTTTCTTGCTTGTCCTTAAAGCCCATTAGCTTCTAGGAGAACAGCTTGCAAAGTATTTTTTGTGTTCCCTTCTGTTTTGCCAATGTTCAAAAACCTCACTCAAATAAATGAAGAAGTATGTGAGGAAAATAGCAAAATTAATTACCAAAGTTCCAAAGAAAAGGCAAACTCCTGGAAAATAAAAAGGTATTTTTGTCCTTCAGTATTTATTGAACAGAGGAAATGACTGACAAAGGGCAATACAATCAGTGCTCGTGTGGTAACATTCATGTCACTTAGACAGCTCGGTTCTTGTGGTATATTGCAGACACAAAGAAACTGAAAGTGTAGGTTGTCAGTGCTGAACCACCGTCTTACAGTCATGTAATGAAACCATGGAACAGAGTGAAAACTAGCTCTTCACTTAGTAAGTATAATATGGTGTTTAAAATCAGGTCACTACAGGATCCTAAATATTGCCAATTGAAAAGCCAGAATTGTCATTACTGTTGTAAAGGGTTGGCAATAGTTGCATTTTAGGTACTTGGATTCCACAACTACCTTAATAAACCAAGTAATAAAATGGATTTTCTAATTTACTTCAATTCTTCATCTTTTGTCCCTGTGTCATGGTATATAAGAAAAGGGTTTCAGTCACCGCATTTGGTAGAATTATTTCAATATTAATTTGAAATGTCTACACAAAATGAACTCATTTTATTAATACTGTGATGTAACTGGTTCAGAAATATTTTTAATTCTATTTCAATTTTATTTCAAGGGAGGAATACAAAAATTACTTCTGTTAATTGTTATCTACCAGTAGAAAAAAAATGAAAACACTAGATCCATTGAGAAAGAGACGTAATAAATGGTTAAGAATAGTAATAATACCCATTGAGGGTGATTTATGGCCAGTTGAATCACCTCTTTCTTTTGAATTTTGAATATTTTAGCTAATACATTAACCCTCCCCAATCCTTAAAATGTAAAATCATATTTTTCTGCCCATTATGAACTAAAATGTTTTGATTTGGCATTGAGCACCAGCTGGTCACACTAATGAATGGCTGTGCCATGCAAGTGGCTGGGAGAGGAAGAGATACCTAAAACCATACAGCTGGTCTGGGGCAGCATGGCACGAGCGAGGATATCATGTCCTGTGATATCTTTAATTTGATCTAATTTCCTTTGAATGGACAGTTGGGGGCTCATTTCTAAGGAGAATAAACAAAGAAGTACAATGATCTTTGGCATTTCATCCTGCATTCCTAGTCTTCTCTTATTTTCAGCACTTGCGTATTTAGCCATCCTTAAGGGTCTCCCTCCCAGATTGAATACCTACCCACTCAGCAACAGCCAGGCCCTTTCTTTATGTCTTTAACTGGTTGTGGTGGGGGGAGGGGGGTTAAATGCTTTAGTAGCACTTAGCTTAGGGACCCAAGTGAGGCAACTTGAATGGATTTACCAATCACTGACATGTTTCCAATGAGACCCCACCCCCACCCCCCATATCTGTAGGCACACATTGCCTGTGGAAAGTCACATTGCTAAGATGAAATAACCATATTTCACATTTTGTGCCCCTTTTAAAAGTCTGCTCATGATAATCAGCTGGTAGCCTGACAAAAGCTGTGATGTCAAAATCATTGTTGCAGGATATCAAAATAAGCAAACTCTGAAAATAGCCAGACCTCGGAAAACATGCTCTTAGGCTGAACAAGTTGATGCTGGTGATGAGGTCAAAGAAAATAATTCAATAAGAATGGAAATTACTGGAGATACTATTGTCGTGGGGCTTTTGCACTACATTAAACTTGACAACTGTGTCTGCACAGTTTTATTCTGATGCATCTACTTGGAAATGCACTTAATCTTAAATTGCAAAAACTGAAGGTCTTTGTGCAGTGCCTCAGAAAAATCCTTGTTCTAATGCAGTGTGCATCGAATTTAGTTTTTCTCTTTTCAATTCATTTAATACCATAAATGTGGGGGAGAGGGATCTTGTTTACATAACTTCCTTGCTTCATCCTCCATTCAATACCCTTACTGAAAAAACACACAAAACATCTCTCAAGTCTTTGTTCAACTTTCGCTGCTCCAGCCAAGGGCTGGTGACAGTCATTACTGGGTGGCAGGAGTGGAGAGCCTTGTGTCAAGCCAAATGCACATGTCTGTGTGGGTCAGTTGCGCATGTGCCTCCTGGGTGGCTGATACCACTGACGGTTGGCATTCTGCGGGAACATGGAGTGACTCAGGATCAGTCCAGAGCCAGAAGTGGCTGAGTGTTCTCATTCTCTCCCTTCTCCTCATGCTTCAGAGTCCCAGCTTCTACCACAGACTGAGATCTAATAATATGAGAAGGAAGGAAAAAGATATAATTACAAAAAACTCATGATGGCAACAATTTTGGCATTCAGATTTAGTGTTTCCCTTATTAATCAAGACATTCAAAATAACTATTTAATTCCCCCCTTTTGTAGCTCTGTTTTCCTTGCTTTTGTGTCTTCTATGCCACCTTTTTATGGGGAGGAGCATCTTGGAATTCTTTGCAGAAAACTCTTCTATTGGAAAAAGGAACATGTGTTCTAGCCGCAACTCTGTCCCAGCATCTACACATTCTATGGATCTTAAGGTTTATACAGCAAAATGAATTTTGTTTGATTTTTAATGTTTTTTACATACTCTTTAGAGCCTTTATTTCCCAAAGTCATAGGAAGCTGTCATGCATGATAACACTGTCATGCTTTGGAATCAGATGGTCAATACAGACTCTACTTCTTACTGGGTGAGGAATTTTTAAAACTCTGGACCTTTATTCTCTTACCTGTAAAACAGAACTATTACCTACCTCCCACAGGTGATGAGGACTCCACTAATATACATAATGCATTTGACATATAATTGTAGTTAAAATCTATGCAGGACACTATTATCACCATTATGGCAATTATAGTAGTGATCTTTAGTTTCTGATGTGTCTTTTCATATTGGAGCATTAGACATTTCTTTCCTGAATTTGTAACGTGGATTGAAACTTCAAATTATTTTCCAGCTTGTAGAGAGAAAGTTATAAGAGCTATACAGATAGTAAACCTTCAGTAAATGTTCACATACTAAAAAGAAAATCGGTCAAAACATTAAGAGAATGGTTGAACTATATTGTTCAAACAAGCAAGCAAAATTTACAAATATGTGCAGTAAATGGTGAACTCTGTAGGCCTGAGTTGCCCAAGCCCTCCACCTTCCAAGGATCTTAGGATGACTCTTGCCTTCCTCCTCTAAACCCTTGGAGTATCCTGCCTGATAAGAGCGTCCTTGTATACCTTGTATACTTTGGGCCATGCCATACAGTGTGCTAACAATACAGTCTACACTGAATGCCTATTTCTGTATGCCTGGGCTTTGGGACACACTGCATCAGTTTGACCTCTTATGATGGGGAGGAGCAGGAGGAAGAGCTGAAGACTGAGTAGCTAAGGTCAATCACACACACACTCTATGCCTATGTGACTGACCTCCTCCACCCCAGTAAAAGCCTGGGGCAACAAGGCATGGGTGAGGTTCCCTGGTTGGTGACACTTTGCACATGTCATACATCTCTGCCAAGAGAATTAACCTCTGTTCACATGACTCCACTGGAAGGACAACTGGAAGCTTGGAACTGGTCCAGCGCACCTCAACTCCACCCAATGCACCTTTTTCTTCTGCTGATTCTAATCAGTACTTTTTCTTTTTTGCTGTAACAAACCATAACTGTGAGTATAACAGCTTTTCCGGGTCCTGTGAGTCTTTCTGGAAAATGATCAAACCTGAGGGTGGTCTTAAGGACCCCCAAACACAAGCTGTAATTACACTGGTGATGCATCTGGCATTGTTGTAAGTTCTTTACATGTATTAATTAACTTGTTTTCTTACCCTAAAGAATGGCACTATTGTCTCCATTTTATAGATGGGGGGAAAAAACACCAAGGAACGAAAACAGAAAAACCAAGTAGCATTGGAAAAGCAACAAAAATAGAGTGGAGAACAGGACAGGTTTATCACTGTCACATTACTCCTGGGCACACCTAAGGCTGCAGAGCTGTTTATCTAAAACATTTAGTGTTTCTTCCACCTCACTGTACAAATAAATCTCTGCCTAAGATTCTTATCTCCACTCAGGATATGTATACGCCGTAGAAAGCATAAAATCAAGAACCCAAGAAGCAAGTTCGTGCAGTTGTCTCAAAACAGTAGGTTTCTTCTCTAAACATCAATCCAGTCAAACAGTTCAACTGTAAGTATGAAGCCTAACCTTTGAAAATGAAACGGATTCCTGTTTCTCTGGGACAGGACGAGGAAGCCCCAGGGAGCCCAGCTCTTTTACACATTTTCTGTGCGTGTCTCTCTTTGCATTAGTTAAAGCCCTGATGTGCACGGGGGTGGGGAGGATGTTAATAGATTATATATGGAGCAGAAAAGCCAAAAATCCAGAAGACATGAGAACATACCCAAACAAACATGAAGAAAACCAGGGAAGCACAACCGCGTACCCAGGGCAACCCCCTCCAGCACCTCGGACAGCTGCCTAAGCGCTTTGCCCTACAGGCCCTGGTGAAAATAGGCGATATTGATGATGGCCATTCCATTTTAGAGCCCTTACATGGCTTTTCTCTTCTTCCATGCTAGGTGGCTTTATTTTACAACATGACAAGTGAATTGCAGCCACAGAGTTAAAAGGGACTTTTATGTAGAGTACCCAGTAGAAACTATTCAGTGAGGGGCCATTCAGCCTCTTGAATATATCCAACTTGAGAACTGCACTCCCCCAGCCCCTTGAGGGGCAACTCTGCCAAAAGTTCTTCCTTACATTGAACTAAAACCTGTCCTTTTGCAAGTTCTATATACTGCTTCTGGTTCTGCCTGCTGGAGCCATCAGGTCCATATAACAGACTAAGTATCCAGCCCTCTCATCACCCTCGCCAAGGCTAACCAGATTCCTCTTGTGCCAAGGTTTCTAAAACTCCCCACTCCAGCACCCTCCTGCATCTCTTTATCAACTGGTTGCCCACAGGGTATCATCTCAAAACAAAGTAAAATTATTGCTTCCTTTTTCTCCTTTTTGTATGCTTCTGTTATGGCATAGAAAATGCACCTAGAATTGCATTAGTCTTTCTGGCAGTCATACGACCCAGCTGAGAGAAAATTTAGCTACATTTACACATGCTGCTGTTGAACCGTTTGTCTCCCATATTGAAGGTGCTTGTTCAAATATTAAATTTCATCTTTTTTTTTCAAGATTTTATGTATTTACTTTTAGAGAAAGGGGAAGGAAGGGAGAAAGAGAGGGAGAAAACATCAGTGTGTTGTTGCCTCTTGTGTGCCCCCTGCTGGGGACCTGGCCTGCAACCCAGGCATGTGCCCTGGCTGTGAATCAAACGGGTGACCCTCTGGTTCACAGACCAGCACTCCAACCACTGCACCACATCAGCCAGGGCAAGTTTCATCTTTTAAAATTTGGTTCATATTTGCACCCTATCTGCCTCCTTTTGAATCTTGAAATTTGTTATCTATCCAAATTATTGTCTGTGATTTTAATGAATATTGAATTTGTTGCCAAACTTTCCCTGCCCCTATTTTGGGAGCCACTATGAAAAAAAAATCTCAAATATTGCATCTTCAAACAGTCATTTATTTATACTTACTCAATGTTTGTGCATGTTCCATGCTATATGCCTGTGAGCAAATGTTGAGAAACCTTCATTCTTTTGTGAAAATATTGCTTTAGTTACCCAGCCCTAGAGCCATGAACAGACATGGAATTACTCTCATAGTACCCAGAGGAGAGGGATTTGAGGGGAGGGAGGCATTAGCTCTAGAGGGAAAGGAAGGGAGAGAAAAGCTATCATTCACACAATGATATCATTCACAGTCTGTTCAGGTGGCTCTCCCCTCCACCTCCACCTGGGGTCCGATTGGACTATGTGATTTCTCTCAGTACCTATACTGAAAGCAGGACACATGCAGGTGTTCTTATCTCAGCCAGTAAACTGTATGTCTTGTGTGAATGGTGGGTCACAATTGAACAATGAGGAGCTGAGCATGCAGAACCAAACATAAGTTTCTCGTCTACATTTTCCCTGATGGAGAAGATGATGTGGCCTCTACTTTCAGCAGGACATAATTCCATTTGCCTGATCACACAATGATCATTTGAAATTCATTGGGAAAATATAAAGCAAATGTTCTTTTAAAAAGAAAAAAGTAGTACAAGTAAATGAAACCAAGAGAAAAACCCAAGATTTTCAAAATCTTGCCCTCAGTCCATTTAGCTGAGTCAAAGTGATTTCTGGGAAGACTGACCAACTGTTCACTGATAAAAACGTCTCCACCGCTTGTAAACAGTGTGCTCAGGAATTGTGCGTTAGTGTATTAACCTTGGAGGAGCCACTTGCCTCGCCACTACCTTGTCCAGATCACTCTTGGTGGTAATCTCTCCATTCAGGGCTCTGCCTTCTCATAAGAAGCTTAACACTTCAGCTAAAATAAACATTTCAGACTTTTCTCTTGGGTCCTCTTTCCAACACTGAAAGCCAGCTTAACCCCAAGGGCAGACTCGGGAGGGATTTGAACTATTTCAGCCATCATTATCTCAGTGGTGTAGCAAACTACCCCAACAAAGCCTATGTTCGAGCCTGGATAGCCACGTTTTCTCTCCCTACTATATTCTCTCTTTCTTCCTCCCTCTCCTAGCCTCCTCACTCACATCCCTCCCTCCCTGTCTTTCTCTCTCCCTTTCTACCTTCTCCCTCCCTCTTTTCCTCTCTAAAATTTGGAACTTTCCCCACTTCATATCATCAAAGACCTATAGCCACGTTTAATCTTTACTGATTCCAAAGGTAAGTAAATTCCAGGAAGAGTTCATTTACAAAGTGAGCTACCAAGCATGAATCAGCTCAAAGCCTCATTATAAAACTTGTAAGAGAGAATTGTGTGCACTGATGCACCATGGAACCTAACACTAAATGAAAGACTGACATTTCAAAATAAAGACTGATATTTTTTTAAATTCAAAATAAGTGATGAGACTCTTCCACCTGAAAGCTAACCTTGTTACCTTATCTTCTGTCTTACAATTTTTAGAGTTAACAGAAATTTTCACCTGATTGGTAAGTATTTATGTAGCTTCCAGTGCAACATATGTGTAGTTGTTTTCAAATGTTTGAAGCAACATGAGTTTCTTTCTATCATAATGCCATCGATAATGTTCTCGATCAAGGAGTCTAAAGGAATATTTTTAAGACATATGCAGATTCTTCTGTTCAGCTACCAAACTGTTCATAATCAAAATCACCCTCACAGGCAACATGGTTATGCTCAATGGGCACAATCAATTTTACTGAACACAATAAATTAATTAATTTTAAAAAAAAACATAAGCCTAAGTATGTAAAAAACATAAGCCTAAATATTTTTCATGGAAAGCAGGAAATCTTTTCACTATCAAAGTGAAAAATAAAAATAAAAAAATAAACCTCCCTCTAATTGGACAACACAATATGCTACTATTTATTGAAATATAAAGAAAACAGAGGAAAAATAAATATTCTGTTCCTTTTTCAGTGAACTATTTTTAAAGTGAGCTGAACATTCAACTCAGTTCTTGCCTATATGTACTATAACTCAAATTTAAATGTACAATGTATTTATATTTAACTCTGATGGGCTTTGGCATGGACAACCCTTCTTATAACAAGGAAGAAAATGCAACAGAAAGCAAGTGCACTTCTAGAAAAGATAAAACCAGGTTGCCTTTGTGAAACTGGGCTCACAAGTAAACAGGACAAGAGCGGCGCTGTCCAACACAGAGCCCTAACACGTGTGGCCACTGAAGAGTTGAAATCAGGTCAGTCCGAATTGAAGCGGGCAATAAAGGTAATGTGTTCACTGGATTTCAAAGGCAGTGTGAGAAAAAAGAATGTAAAGCATCCCATTAAGAGTTTTTAAAACTAAATGTTGAAACTATAATTTTTGCATACATTATCAAATTAATTTCATCGTTTTTCTTTGGCGACATGGCTACCAGACAACGTAAAATTACATACGTGACTCACATGGTGTTTCTATCAGCCTGCATGGGTCATAAATAAACCTTGTTTATTCTATCAAGCTTGTCGCTGAACCCAGAGTAATATATTAATCCTCATTTAAGAACTCATAGTCATTTTAAAGAGCCTCAGCAACACTATGAACTATTACTGCTAATATTTACTGTTCCAAGCCTTTCCACGTATCAATTCCTGTCATCTTCGCACTAACATACCCAAAGACTCATGTGACACAAGAGCTGTATTCTGAGTGTCACGGTCGTTGCCTGAGTTTTAATTAGAAAGAGACTTCATTAGTTAAGGCTGCTAATTTGTTATCATTTAGATGAAGGTGAAGATATACATTTTTAATCTGTAAATGAGTAAGTACTATAAGAAAACTTCAGGAAGAAATTTAAAGTATTTGAAGAAAGGTTCTTCCTGAACATAGGCCAAGTTTAATGTGAACTTTATGTGACGAATCCAGATTTTTGCTTGTCTGTTGTTTTTGCTGTTCATTACGAAGGCCCTCTGAGAGGTAAGCTGGTGGGAGTGGACTGGGCTAGGGCTCAAGTCTGAGGGCCTCCTCGCCACCATGTCACCAGCTCACTGCGGGACTCTACAGAGCACCCTACTCGGTTTTCTGACACCACATTCTTCAACTGCAAAAGGGCGATCTTGGGTGAGGTAAGACATTTACCCCCAAGGTTTCCTGAACTCTACCAGACCAGGTTACAGCCACCTTTGTTCTTGAAAACAGACTTCAGTTTTCAAAGTCTTGTAATCCAGACTTTAAGCTAGTTTGCTCAAATAGTCTCTCTGCCTCAGCATTGGTTTTTACCTCCTTCTAAAAAGAAGCATAGAAATACCAAAAATGACAAAAGATGGTGAGACATGGAACGCCTTCCTGTATTAATATGTACCTAATACATTTAGTTGCGCAGTCAAAAAGATTTACCTTTTAAAAATATTTGTCACTCCCATAAGTTTCTAAATGCTGAATTCAAAGCTGCCGGGTGCTATGTAATGCTTTTTCTGTCATTGTTAAAGTGTTTTCGATTCTTTCAAGTATCCTATTGTTACAAATGGTCCCTTGTCAAGTCACAGTTTCCCACTGCAGGAAGTAGCTCGCCTCTGACGTGTAGTCACTGAGGGTGTTCCGTGCACACAAAAATTCCAATCAGCAATCAGTAGATCTTGTCTCAGCGGAAATCAGTTTAAGACTATTTTGGAAAAAAAGATTTCAACTTTATTTGAATTTTTCTAGAATTGTTACCTACAGGACAGTTTCCCGTCACCGTGGCTGGTTATAATCAAAATCATCATCAACACCTTCACATCATCACCATCATCATCACTGACAACAGTTACCATTTACTGAGTGCTTGCTACCCGCCAGGTTCTGCAGTAAGTATTTGGCCTTCATTGTCCTTGTTTAATCCTCACAATACTCTCCTGAGGCTGGTATTGTTTTTTTAATAAAGAATTTATTTATTTATTTTTAGACAGAAGAGAAGAGAGGGAGAAAGGGAGAGAAACATTGATGTGTGGTTGCCTCCCACACACTCCCCACTGGGGACCTGGCCCCCAACCCAGGCATGTGCTTTCACTGGGAATCAAACTGGTGACCCTTTGGTTCTCAGGCTGGCACTCAATCTACTAAGCCACACCAGCCGGGGATGAGACTGGTATTGTTAATTCCATTTTGCAGATCAGGAAACTGAGCCTTAGAGAAGTTAATTAATTTATGTAAGTTTCAGCAGCTAGCTGTGGAACTAGAATGTGAACCCAACTATGACTCCAGAATCCATGTTCTTAAACACTATGCTACATTGTATAAGAAATATCTACAACTTGGTAAAAAACCAAATGATGGATAGACACATACACACACAAACACACACACATATATGTATCAGGAGTTGTTAATATTCAAGTTCTCAGCGAAGCATTTCTCCTATTGGTGTTGATAAATCCAATGGTTAACATAATCATCTATTATATATTAAAACTTTATTCCAGGCATAGTGAATTAAATCCAAAGAGGAAATAGCAGAACTTCATTCAGAAAAAAAAAAGTGTTCTAAGAATTACAGGTTATGCAATCATACCTTCACCTATAATGACCAGGAGGGTATTTAATAATACTTCAAGATTCTTTCTTTTAAATGTATAACATTCACCCAAATTCCTGGGAACACCTCTGCAGAACTGTAATCAGCCAGCATGGGAAGTTGATTGGTGTGAGGAAAAGGAGCAGATTAGACCTGAGAGCAGAGCTCGTCTGGCAGGAGACGAAGCAGTCCAGGACCTTGGACGTGAGGAAGAAGGAATCAGGAAGGGAGCCAAAAGAGGCCACAGTGGAAACTGGCAGCTGCAATTGGACATTTTGTTTAATTTGTTTACACAGGAGTTTATTGCTGCTTATGAAACTGTATTCCTGTCATACTCACAGCTTTGCATCTATAAAATAAGAGAATATTACCATATTCTCCACCAGGCTATGAGAGATATAAGATATACTTAAGCACTTAGAGTTCTCTGAAGGAGAAATGATTGAATTTGAAAGGGTTTATCATTTTCCTAACATCTCCCTGAGTATGAACAGGAACAACTGACACTCTGTCTTGCCTGATAACAGAGACAGCCCATGCCTGCCCACTTGCAGAAAACCAAAGAAAAGACTGCAGACTTAGAGAATACATACGGAGCAGGAGATTAATTGCATTATAAAAGGATTCTTGATTTTACTGAGCAATTTACCAAATAATTCCTTTAAGCAGACTGGTCCTAGTGCAACCAAACTGTGAGAGAATTCAAGGTCATAACTAGTGTATATTGTGCCCAAATCCTCCATCAGAGCTCAGGGTATCAGAGGGAGGTCTGTAGCCAGCTCACGGCCCAATCTGTATCTGAACCGACAACTAGCCTTGGGGTCACTTCGTATCTTCCGTGTGTGTAGGTCTGCAAAGTTCTGGGAAATGGAACACAGTGCTCTGTTTACTTTGGTGTGGATTCAGGAGTTCTGATATGGTCAGGAGTGTGAAAAATCATACGTTTTTAACATGTAGGTATTTCTGGAGAATCCCCACCCCCCGCACCACTACCAATCAGAACTTAAAATAGGGACACAGCAAATGGCTGCAGGTGCTTCCACCTTCTGCTTTGAACGGAGTCATATTTCACTAGAGTTAGACTGGCACGAAGAGCTGTCAGTTTCAGAGCATCCTAATTGGGCCTAATTATTCTCCTCCCCTTGAAGTTGGTGGTGTGCGGCTTGAGTGGAGGGACTTTGGTAGAGCTAGAATATGACATTTTGCAGCAGGTAGAAAAATACCAAAAGCTGCCAACAGCTGAGACAATGAAGAGGACTCATTCCCTAGGAGTTAGGAAAGGATGGCTAGTGTGCTTGACAAAAACTACCTTTCATGGGCCTATTTTTTGAGTCAAATGACAGTATGTTAATGGATCTAAATTACATGTTAATGGATCTTCCTGATATTCAGGATCAGCCTGAATATCAATTTTTTTCTGAGTGTCCATCTCTGCTCAGATGGGGTTTAGGAACAGCACATTGTAAAGACAGTGTGATGAGGAAGTTGCTTCTCAGCCGAGCCTTCCAGACAAGGTTAGAATGGGGGCTGGCCAGACCGGGAACAGAATTCATCCCCGACAGCTGAGCAAAGGCAAACCCCCAAGAATGTGCTCTATAAACTGCTGTGAAAAGAAGGAGGGAAGGAAGGGAAGAAGCAAAGGAGGGAGGGAGGTAAGTACAAATAGTGTAAGAACAAATATGATTCAGGAGAAAGAACATCTGACCTGAAATAAAGAGAACTGAATTTACGTTTTGCCACCTGCTCTTTGTGGGTAAATCCTTTAACCTCTGTGTACCTTAGCCACTTTATCTGTAACATGGGAATAATGATCTATTTTATCTAATTTAAATCTATTTTAAATTATCTATTTTTAAATTGTTTTTAATTCTCAAAACCTGAGAAATTCAGTTTTCAAGAACCCTCAGAACAAGTCTAGGAAACATCTGTTTCAGAGCTGGGGGGGGGGGGGCGGCGCTGACAGTGACAATGAACAGGGAAGCAAATGAAAAGTTCTGGAAAGTGGGAAGTGCTAGGAAGAAAATGAATCAGGAAGACACAACCAGAAGTGGATTTCTCCTGCTTTAGTGAGGGTGCACCTCCACCGAGGTGAAGGATTACTACTATTCAATTTAGATCTTTGTTTTACTTTGGTTCCAGTTAAAGATACTAGCTGATTTTCAAAACACACACACACACACAACACTCATTATTTTACATTAATGTGTCCAGATCTGTATTTAATGGGTAGAATCAACAAGGTTGGGGGAGGGGGGAAGTTGTGAATTCAGTTTTGAACACAGTTAATGTGAGGGCTAACGTAGAAGGTTGCATATGTAGTTCTAAAGCTCAGAAGAGAATTCTGGAACTGTCATAAACTAGGGACTCAAATGCATAAAAAAATATGAGCCACAGGCGGGAGAGCTCAAGGCGGGAGAGCTCCAGAAGTGGTAGGAGGTGTATCGGATGTGGTGTCCCTGAAGCCAAGGGGAGAGAGGGAGAGTTTCAGGAAAGATGAAGTTCACCTCTTTGACCTTCTCCCCAGTAACCATCTCCTCCAGAGTCCTATATCTTGGGGAACGGGAATGTTCTCTATCCAGTGCCATGTGCCAGAGACCGCCAGTGACTCCTGAAACCTCTTTTCTTTATTCCTTACGACCACTTGACCATGAAGTCTTGTTGATTTCAGGCATCATTATGAATTTAAAGATTGCACATAAGACCATATGGTTAACAGGTTAGATTAGATGGATAGAGAGAAAGGAGCATCACTATCAAAGACCAGTAGAGATGTAAGTGGCAGGCTGAGACCAGGGCCAGGTGGTGAAGGGGAGGCCAGCTTGACAGACAAAAAGGAAGAGCGGCAAGGGGGTCTATGTCACTGATGTCTCCTTCTGCTCGGCTTTGCTTTCTGTGCTCTGTACCTACCCTGCCTGGCCACAGTCTGGGTGCAGGGCTCCAAAGATACAAAAGGCCCGATGCTGGTCCTATGCATAAAATAAGGCAAAAAAAGGGAAATGGCTGATGTAAATCTTACTTCTAACCTGGAATTCAAGGCATCTCCCTTCAGGCCACAGAGCCTCATTACTCCCTGCTTCTCTGTCAGGAGGTTGAGAATTTTCATTGTTTGGAGAAGCTTCCATTGGGAAAGAAATTGAAATTCTACAAAATGGAAACCCTTATGTACAACATTTGGGAAGAAAGTACTATTTATAGAGCCGTTCTTTAATGTTTTGCGGTATACTTTCTCACTCTTCTGTCATTCAACTCTAACAGTGACCCCTGGGGTTATTATCCATTTAATAATTGAGGAAGCCCAGATGTGGCAAGGTTGAGTGACTTGCCCAAGGTCACATAACTAAAAAAATCAGGCCCGGCTGGTGTGGCTCAGTGAATTGAGCGCGGGCTGGGAACCAGAAGGTCCTGGTTCGATTCCCAGTCGGGGCACATGCCTGGGTTGCGGGCCAGGTCCCCAGTGAGGGCCATGTGAGAGGCAACCATACATTGCTCTTTCTCCCTCCCTTCTTCTCTCTAAAAACAAATAAATAAAAATCTTTCAAAAAAAATCAGTGGAAGAAAATGACAAGGACCCATGTCTAGTAAAATTGGAAAATAAAGACAGAGAGAGGAGAAGTGTAACTACCGTGTCAGAGTCACAAAGCATCAGCAGGCAGGCAGGGATTAGGAGGTGGTGCATGGCACCTCCAAAGCCCATCCTGAAAAGCAGGGGAGCAAAGTACAGCAGAGCTCCCAGGCCAGTCACCACTGTGACAGGAATGCAGGAGTTTCCAGTGCATTGCTGGAAGCTCCACAATGCTCCCTATGGCCTTGACACAGAAATTTGAACACCACAGTGTGGACGCAGTAAGCCCAAAAGCTCTCTGAATCACAAGGTTAGCCTAAATCTGAAAAGAAACCATAACTGTGTACACAGACAGCACCCCAGTTCTCACAATGACACTGCAAAGAGATTTTTATCACATGCTATGATGATCACTCAAGCTTGTAAGAGAGATTCACTGCTGGCTAGATGTTGGGCATACACAGCATCAGCTTTATTGGAATCCAGCAAAATGTTTGTTTACTAACAGCAATATGCTTCCAAGGAAGAAATGTTCTTAATTTTTCTTGCCTAGACTCCATCTCCCTTCCCAAGTACTTGCATCTGAGCATGGTGCTTGGGCAAACAAGAGTCTCTCAGTACATACACTGTGAGTAATCGAACTGTTTGAATTTGAAACCGCACCCAGGCAGCTCGCCCACGTGTGTTCATTTCCCTCTAATTCAACCCAACTTCCACTTTGCCAGCAGCTCAGAACACTTTATCTCAGAATTGGTCATGTCCTTCTTGAAAAAGAAGAGAAAACATTGCTCTTAGTTCCATTCATTTTCTCATTGACCAAATTCATTGTACTGATGTCCTTTCCCTCTAATGCTGCATGGCTGCGCGGACATGCTTGGGAGGAGAAGGCCCCTTCACATCTGCCACAGAAGACAAAGCCGATCTCAGCCAGACACCCAAGCAACAATGAGGCTAAGCCGCTATTTTTTGTATTTAAGAAATGTTAACAAATTCCTGTTAGGACCTGTGAAGTATGACAGTATCCAATAATCTGCATAAAACACTGGGCATTTAGGACTTACCCAACAGGTCTTTGCTTCTAGAAGCAATGACGTCTCAGTGTCTAGCTGCCTGTGTAGGAATAACACCCCCCCAAAAAGAAGTTCCATTCCTTTTCATTGGAAACCCATCATGAGACAATTAGGGACCAGCAGAGACTGTGGGTCTTTTATTAAGAAATGAGCATTAGGTAATTTTATTGAATGCAACGTCCATGTGGGACATCTGTTCCCAGGCCACAGAGTGAAACAGGCCTTTTTTTGCTTAGAAGACAAGGGTCCTCCTGTTCCCACACTGCCACCCCTCATTCTTTTCGTATGGATTGTATTTCACCATGATGCATTGCTTCTGCCCGAAATGAGTAGTTATCCAGCAAATGCATACATTCGCCCTATAAAAAGAGGGCTACATGCAGAAAGATCACCAAGGTCATGGCCAATTATATTAACAGCAAAAAACAGTTGAACTGACTTTTACCACCTAGGCAGGGACCAAGAGGGAGCAACATGGCTTAAAATTTCTTTGTGGCTCAGAAATCTGAAACTGATCCAGGCTTTCCCCTATGTTCTCCCTACCACACCCCCTCCCCCAAAATCAAATTGCTAACAATGTCTTTATGACACCTTCTCACTTCTGACATAAGAGGTCCACAAGAGGTATTTAGGGAATATAAGGATGAAGGCATTTGGTCAAAAAGACCAAAAGAAATCCTATCATGGTACAGCTGGACAGGACCCCAAGGCACTGGCCCCTTCGCTCACTGACTGGACAGGGTAGTAGGAATGACTGATGAGGGTGGATCCGAAAATTGGGCCCATTCTTTCCTAGAGGCAGCAGAGGTGCAGCATGGGTTTGTTAGGCCTTTTAATCTAAATAACTTTCTGGATCTCTGATAAGTACTAAATGTTTAATAAATAAATAAAAACAGGAATGATTACATATACTCAGCCCAACTTCGTCTGTGGTCAGCTGCAACCAAATCTAACCCTGACCTTTTCTGGCAATTACAAGAATTGAACATTTTGCTTATATGAATGGTGAAATCATGTAGCTTTAAAAAAAAAAAACAACTTGGGAACAAACACCTTTAAATGTAATACAAGAGTACACAAAAGGTTTAGAGTTGTTCACATGGAAAAAAATACAAAATTAATAAATAATAGTACAAGAATAAACAGCGTTTCACTGTACGCACAAATGGAAGCCTACGTCTGCCCACCCCTGTATGTGACGCAGGAAACAGCATCGTTGCTATGTCACGTCAGCTGGGAAAGTCAGTAGGGATTCATAGCGAAAATGTCATGTGTGTGCTCTTCCACATGAGTGGTACAATACTGACACTTTTCTTACAGAGGTGTTTTACTGACACTGGTCTTTTGATTCCATGCAAGACGGGGCCTGTGGTCTCAGCATGGGGGAGATGCTCACTAAATATTTGTTCAATGGATAAGGCCTGGGTGGGCAAAATCACTGATCTCTGTCAGGGATTCTGCACATTAAACACCTCTCTGTGTGCCTTCAAAGGCACTCTGGGTCTGCTTTTCCTCGGAATGATTCCATTTGGCTTGGGTGACGAGGCCATATCACAGCTGGGTGTAGTGATAACTCCATTCAGCTCATTTGCTGCACAAGGGAAGAAAAAATGTGCTTTTGTGTCGTTGTAATTTCCGGGCTTCTAGAAGGAGCCATGGCTCCACTATCACCGGGCTTGCAGTTTCTCTTTTAGTGCTTAGCCCTGAATGCTTACTTAGAAAATTAATAGAAGGAATAACTGGACTGCTGGAGACAGTGGCAGGGGTTAGGACTGTAGGTAATGCCCACTCACGGGAAGTAGAAGTGTTGTTCCAGAGGACAGACCCAGGTCATCGGGCTCAGAATAAGGAGGTACCTCCTAGAGCCGTGCCGCAGGGAACACGCTGCCGCATTAAGTTGCCTGCCCGTCTCTGGATGACGCAAACTGCTGCTGGCCGACAGCCTGGGCTACAGAACTGACAACCACATCAGGTGGGAAAGAGAAGAAGTGACCTTTAAGGTCTCTTTCCATTCTGTTTTCAATTTTCCCATGTCCCTGTAGATTCTGAAGAATCAAAAGATGCTGTGAATGGTGCTTCCTCTGTCCCTGTAGTTTTGCTTGGTCACTGCAGATGCCATCAGTGAGGCAGCTGATGGCAGGCACAGCCCAAGAGCAGCGGTTGTCCTTCCTTGTCACTGCAGCACCAGTCGTCTCACTGTCCACCCTGCTGACGCCCAAGCAAAGCCTCAAGGGTGTTGCAGCAAAGGCAACAAAAGTAAGCGGGACACCTTGGTGGCCCCGGTAATGTTATGAGATGTGCATGCACCATGACACCCCTCTGATGCCTCTGTGCCTCCGAAACCCATGTCAGCTCTGACCTCCTCCATGAGGACTTCTCAAAGATCTTCCTGGTTGAAATTAGCGGATGCTTCCTCGGAATGCTGAGAAGGTACTTACTTCTCCTTTAAAGTACAATACCTCTCCTGCTCTGTAGTGTCCTGCAGTTATTTGTGTGCAGGTCTTATCTCCTCTACCAGGATCTTATAAGGCAGGATCCATGACAGCCTTGGGAAAGCCAGGATAAATCAACTCTCCCTCTGAGTGCTAACAATTTGGTTGAAGCAACTGGACAAATGCACCAAGGATGGGTTTTGGAGATAGCATCTTTCATTAAACGTTAATTCATACGTCAAGCATGCATAGCATACCTGCTGTGTGTTGGACACTGAGTTAGACTCTTGGGAAGAGGTTAAGATGAAATAAGAATTAGATAAAGATTGTACCTTCTCACCATAATAATGAAAACTCTCACCACAATATGAAAGCTGTCACCGTAATAATGAAAGCCATCACCTCCACTGACCCTCAACATCAACTCAGGGGTGAAACTTGGAGTCAGGACGTGTCTGGTCAAAGAGATGTAATTCTGTGACTGGTCACCTGAAAAGTGGCAAATACTTATTTTATACCACTTGACTTCAGAAACTCAGACATATATAAGGGTATGATAGCCTTCTTTAAGATTCTAGAGACCAGGCAGGGACAGGCTGTGTGAGGTGTCATTGTCCCTGCCAATGAGGGGCTGGGAGAGGGTTGTCACTAGCGCTGGGGATGGGCTGGGTGAGGAAAAGCAGGCAAGGCGCCTTATGTTACAGAGGACGCAAACACCAGCATGGAGCCAGCCTGCGTTGGTCCGAATCCCAGCATGGCCACTCACTCGCCGTGTGACCTTGAGTAGTTACCTAACCTCTCTGTGTCTGTTTCCTCATTTGTAAAATGGGAATAATGATACTATCTTTCTCATGTAGTTGTGGCGAGGATTTAAAGACTTAATGAAGTAAGTAAGTGCCCAAAACAGTGTCAGTGGAGGGAGCTGAGTTGTTAAGATTGTCCTTATGGAGCGTTCCCCTGACCGAGTAAGTCAGGACCCAGACCAGACAAGGTCAGTCCCTTCACTGAAGAGACATAAAGCCAATCTCTCGGCCAATGAGTGCATTTTCACAGGCTCCCAGTCCCAGAAAAGAGGCTTTCCAGGCATTTGAGTATAATATTCCCAGTGGAGCAGGAAATGCAGAGATCCTCCTCCTGGAGATACTCTCTCGTTTGGGACATCCACATAAGCCCACTTATCCGTAGGAGACCCCGTCAGTGACACCCTCCTTCCCCAAACAGCTGCAGAATTCTGCCAGTCTTCCACTGCTTCTGCCTCAGCTCTGACCTCCCTCCGCCCACAGAGCCCCTGCATCAGCCTTCTGACAGCCCGTCATCTCCGTTTCCCTGCTGATTCCATGAGCCCGATACAACTCAGACCTTCGTATGTCATTTCTCTGCTTCACTACGACTGGTAGGGAAATCCAAATGAAAACCAAAATGATATCGAGTTGTCCCAACAAACAGATTATGATCAAACTAAAAGATAATACCAAGTACTTTTCAAGGGTTTGGAGAAGGAGAGTCTCACACACTCCTGGTGGAAGTGTCTAGTAGTACGATTGTTCTGGAGAGCCTTGAGGCAGTGTGGACTAAAATTAAAAGTGCACACATCCGCTGCCCCAGCAACTTCCGGGCTCCAAGAAGTACTTTCCTATGAGAATGAAGAGGCATTTCAAGGACATTCATTGAGCTTTGTGTGGAATAGAGAAAAAGATTTAAAGCCTAAATGCCCATCAAAAAGAAATGGCTAATCTCGTTTATTCATGTTCTGGAGTGCTATGCGGTATTGAAAGCATAAGCTAAGTCTAGATTTACTAACAGAAAAATGTTACATAACTATAGGTTATGGGATGGAGTATATCCACCCAAAATTTGTATGTTGCAGTACCTCGGGACCTCAAACTGTCCGTGTTGGGATACAAAATCTTTAAACGGGTAACTAAGGTCAAGTGAGGTGGGCCCTGACCCAGCACGACTGGTGTCCGTATGAGAAGAGGGACGAGCACGTGACGGCACAAGGAGAACAGGGTCGCCTACAAGCCGAGGAGAGAGGCCTCAGAAGACACCGCCCCTGCCAGCACCTTGATCTTGGACTTCTGGCCTCCAGACCATGAGAAAATAAATCTCTGTTGTTTAAGAAACCTCATCTGTGGCACTATGGCAACGAAGACACTGCACTGTACAGAAAACTGAATGGAAGGGTCAGTCCCAGCCTGATAACAGCAGTTACCTATAGACAGAGATTGGGATTAAGGATAGTGTTGAAGGAGAATTTAGCCTTAAAAAATAAGGTTTTACTTTTTACAATAAGAAAGCACTCATATATTATTTGTATATCAATTTTTTAAAAATCCTCTTCCATGACATAGTATACAATGTACTTCACCAGCTGAGTGCAGCAATCTCTGGAACTTTGGACATGTCCACCATCGTCCCCCCACCCCCGCACACCTATCTGCCACGCTAGAATGTCCCTTCTCTCTGGTGCCTCTAAGCTTCTCACTGTTCCCTTGCTTGGAATGTCTCTCCCCTTGTTTTAAGCCTGGGCTGGTGATTTCCATCCTTCAGAGCTCAGCTTGAATGTCACCACTTTATAAATAGGTTCCTGGAAGTCTTACTAGGCAGGTCTTCCCCAGGGCCACTTCTCTGTTCTCTTGGTATCTTATTCTTATTTGTCCTCCCAGTGTCTGATCAGTGTCTACAGCCAACTAAATGCTCAATAAGTGGCCCCAAACACATGGGTGATAGGGACATTTTGTAGCAGGTTGCTTTTCCATCCAACCTGTCTCAAAGGTCCAACACCTCAGTCCGTGTGTATTAATAACAGACTCCTTAGAGTCTCAGGCTGTGATCA
>PVJI01018512.1:0-33306 GCA_004026765.1 Micronycteris hirsuta | reverse complement strand
GACCTGGCCCTCCTCTGCCTCCCCTCTCATCTCACCCCCCACGCACGCTAAGTCACACACATAACACGCGTGCCATCCCACCCGGCACCCCAGGGGCCTTTCCCTTCTCCGGTGTTAAGCTCTTCTTCTCTTTCTCTGGTGTCACACGAAGGCTATGTCCTCTGCATGCCCTCCTCTCCCCAACTTCAAACCCGACTTCCCCACTGAGCTTTCACAGATTCTGCTTAGCCGTGAGAATTAATGTGTCCCCATTCTCTGGGGCAAGATGGATGGAGGGTCACAGAAGGAGGAAGAAACATACATCGATTATCTGTCATATATCAAATTCATTGCCTACATTATTGTATTCAATTCTCAAAAGCATGCCATACAACTGTAATTCTTCCCCCCATTTTAAAGTGATCGAGCTGGGAGTGAGAGGCCCAATTGTTAACCTGGCTATCACAGCCAGCGGTGGGAGAACGGGAATGAAATGCAGTCTCTTCAGGACCAGAGCAGGTGAGGCTTCTCCTCATGTCCTCCACCCAGCAGTGTGCCCGACGTGCGTCTCCCCTGCGTTCATGGGGCGCCGTGTCATGAGCCCTGATGGCAGCTCATGCAGCATCTACCCCCACTTCCCCACCAGAGCTCTGCTTTCACGCCGGCACTCAGTCCCACACTTTCTGGGGGTGCTGCCTCCACAGTTTGAATTCTGATTGCTCTAAACCAATCAGTGCAGGATGTTGCCCTGCAATTTCTGTAACCTGGGAGAACAACTTAATTAGCCCGAGAAAACCGAAGGCTACATCCAACAGTTCGTGCCTAGAGGCAGTTTCTGCGCCGCCCTCCTGAACATGAACTCGCACGCATGCAGATCAGTTCTATGATTTCTGGAAGTCCTGTTGGGACCACAGGGGTGGCCAGGATCAGATTCAGGAGGGACATGGAGCTTAGGTTAAAAGATGGTTGGAGGGAGAGAAAGAGAGACAACAGACAGACAAACAGATATTGACTAAGACTGAAGGAACCTGAGTCTTGATTACATTACGAGTCCACTCACTCCCTGTGCTGTTCCTAGAGGCTGCCCAGCGCAACCTCTGGGCTTCCAGTCACGTGAGATAATAAACTTTCTTGTCCACACTCACCTGAGTTTACGATTCCTTCTATTTGTGTCTGGAGCCATTGTGACTGATACAGCCCGCGTGGACTTACTTGTCTGTCCACCTGTCTACAGGCAGCGCCAGCACTCACGGGACACCCACCCAGTTCCCCCAACTCACCCTCAGGTCCTTCCCTCCACTTCACTTCCTCCAAGAGGTAGCCGCGGACATTCAGCCTTGACGAGGGCCCCTCATTCTACATTCTTTTCACACTCTGTATTTTTCCTCGTTGTACCTATCTGATCTTCCCCGGGTTTTTGAGTGATCATTTCCCGTGTGGGCCATTCACCAGATGATGAGCTTCCTTGGGGCAGGGCAATGCCGGTTAAGCCCTGTCCTGTTTCTCCAGTCAAGCGTAGCTCTGGGCACACAGACACGCTGTGCAATGAGTGGCGAATGAGTAAATACATGAAGAGCCAGCCTGTGGTGAACGTGTGCTGAGCTGAAAGCGAGACTGGGTGTAATGTGGACTCGGGGGTGACACTGCCAATTAATAGACACTGAGCGCTTTGGATGTCTCCTGTGAACCTCATATATTGGTTTGACTCTCGTGTCTTTGAAGGTAGTGGCTGGAATTCATTTGAAATGTTGTATTTGCCAATTCCACTTTATTTCCTCGGCCTAGATTTCAGAGGCGGCAGCACGCCTTTCATTTATCCAGCTTACCCAGAGCCTATTCAATAGAATAATCAAGTCCCAGCATGCACCACACTTGTTGCTTGTCAAAGTCTCTTAGAGTCACGGAATGTGAGTAATTGGGGCAGTGCACCTGGCAACACATGGACCGAGAGGTTCAGGACTGCAATTTCGTTCGTCCCCAAGAACGCGTCTCTCTCTGGGCCAGCCAGAGAGTCCTTTCTGTTCTCATCTCGACAAGGGCAAAAGAGGAGCCTGTGACTGCCTCCAAGGAGAGGCTTCCCCTGTGGGGCCCCCCAACTCTCCCCTTTCCACCCTCCGCTCAAGGGTGGCCCTTTGGACACATTCGCCTGGGTAGCCAGTACCGCAGACAGGGTCTACGGGTCCACCCAGTTCCATATGACAATATCCCAGAGGCTCGCTGCGGACCGGATGCTCTGGTAGGCATAACCAAAACCCAAAAAAGACACGTGCCCTGCTTGGGGCTGTCACGGGGCCTTCCTGAAGGACATGATGCCTGAGGGCAGGGGTGGCAGTTGCACAGAAGACAATTTTGAGTACTCAAGAAATATCTGTGGAGTGAACCAACAAGTACTTTAGGTGAACAGGCAGAGGACTCATTACTATTAAAGTTCTTTGTATAAAAACGAGCCATCTCTTAAGTTTTAATATACGTCATATTTAAAAGAAACATCAGTCTATTGTCAAAAAGAGAGAAAGTAAGTACTTAAAATTTTACTAGTTCTCTTGATATAATTAAAATGGAAGGTTGGACATAATTTTAAATGCAGTCTACCTATGTCGTCAAAACCCCACGTACAGCACAGCTATCACCACCGCTCACCCTTCCACTCTCTACCGAACAGATTCCTCCTGTCTCTCCTCCAGCCCCGATGCTCCATGGACTCGCGGTGGCTTCCATGTGCTCCCTCCCCTCCCCCCACGTTCCGGGTTAATGTGCTTCTCCCGAGGGTAGCCTGACAATCTTTTTAATTACATAAATGTCATCTCTTCTACTAACTTCTGAAATCTTGATTCGTTACTTTTCTTAGAGGATAATGAAAGACCTCTGTATCTAATAGGCAAACACAGAGTATTCTTTAGGAAAACAGAAAAACCCCAAAGATTTGGTTCCCTCTTGTCTAAGTCACGCCAGAGAGGAGAGCAGGCGTGGAGTCTGAAATTGAGTTTCCCTTAACTCAGTCGTTCACTGCTATGTCATTTAGAACCAGTCATTTATGTATTTACTTTTGTGGCCTTTAGATCTCACTTTCTCATCTGAAAAACGGGACAGGCGCAGCCGGAGACTGTTACGTACACAGATGGGTGTGGCTGTGTCGCAATGACACTTCACTCACAGAAACGGGCGGCGGGCCGGGTTGGCCGGAAGGCCGAGTGCACGGACTGCTGCTCCAGACCCTGACGGACGCTGGCGTGGCTGCAAAATGTCGGAGGTTTGTGCGGGATAGAAGTTCTGGACAAGGCCTCTTGTTCACTCGGAGTCCCTCAGTTTCCCATCCCACTCTCCCACAACCAAACACAGAGCCGTGGATGATGGGAGGGGGGCATTGAAGAGAACACTCCGCGAGGGGTCACTATTGAGCTGGTGTCTGACTTGCACCTGAGACACTTAAATGGCAAGAAACTAGCTGGGTCACAGTGCCAAGGGAGGATGAAGTGGCTGAGCTGGGACCCATGTGTACTCGGAGCATTTCTGAAGACAAAGGACATGCCAGGGTCCACATGCCTGTGGACCAATGGGAGTTGCATGTGACACAGCTGTCTCAGGTCTTGCTTGAGGGGGTGAGAGGACTTGAGCAGAGGGAAACGAGGCGCATACCACAGGGTGCCTCAGGCTAAGAGAGGAGCCCCAACTGACACACTGAGACAGAGATGCGCTATCTCACACCGAGGGACCGACAGAAGGGGAGCCCCACCCAGGGAAGAGGTGGCACAGCTGAGAATGCCTGGGTGTTTCCTGACACAGAGGTGTGCTTACACACGTCCCGGCCCCGAGGAGCGCCCGTGTCAGCAGCTCGGTCAAGGCAGACAGTCCCTACACCCCTGCGTTTCTGTCCCCCTTTCTCCCCCAGGCCCCACGCCTGAGCCTCGGCAGTGGCTGAAATCATAACTAGGAAGATGAGATGGGATTATAAGAGAGCCACGTGGAGAAAGGAAAGACGAGCCCCCCACGAAGCTCTCCCCAAGGGCAGGTGGCCAGCCGGTGATAAGCCAGCTCTGGGAAAGGGAAGCAGCTGCAACTCTAAGTTGAAAGTTTTGGTTATTTCGCTGAGCAGAGATGATCTACTTCTTGATAACCTCCGTGTTAATTACTTCTACATGATCAGAAGGCGTCTAAGACTAACCCTAATATAATCCAGGCGCAGAGTACAACTAACCCCACAGAATACATGTACAAGAGAGTAGGAGGCAAGAGCTACAGTTACTCTCCGATTGCATCACACGAGTCTGCTTTTTCAGAAGCACACTACGTATACATACGTGTTAGTGCCCTCCTCAAGCCGAGAACAGGCACCCTGGTCAAAACCAGACCAGTAACTCTTGGTTGCGTCATAGGTATTGAACTGTCATATACTGAAAGCGGCATTTCTTTGGAATAAAAATCTCCATTCCCTGAACATTACTATTATAAAAGCAGATCATAAAACAGCTTGGGAATCTAAGTTTGAAGATACAGCCTAGCGCCTCCCCTTCGACACAGTAACTGTCCCTCCTCTGGACACACAGAACCCAGAAATATACATTACGGCACGTGAACATCTTAGCATGGCAGCTTTATGTTACCAGAGAGTCATAGAAGACTTGTTTCTTAGAATACAGTTTATTGGAAACATATCCTCAAGATGCCTTAGATTCTAAGATTAAAGCCTCTTAAGATCTTAGAATCATAGAAGCTTAGAAAAGCCTTAGGTTGAAAGTACCGTAGAGTAATAAATAGGCTCTCAGAAATTTAGAATTGTAGCTTCTTAGAATCAAAACATATAAAACCTTTTACATCTTATAATCTAGGGATCACAGAACTGTCAAAAGTCGGGATCTTAGCATGTTAAAAACCTGGACAATAGACTTTTTGAGTGATGCCACTGAACCTCGGTGGGGGCGTAGTGTTTTCTGGTCTAACTTCCACACCAAGCGGAGCTTCTTTCTGAGGCTGCTTCTCAAATGCCATTCTGGACTAGATGCGTCTCTGTCGGGGGGCAGCAGGGAGTGTGGTCCAGTGCCAGACAGCGTGATTAGCAGAACCGCTGGCCTTGACCCCGCAGTCTGTGGCAGCACCACCTGGGTCGTGTCAATGAATGGTCTTCAGCCATCGGCAGGCGTCCCAGGCCCTGCTTTATGACATCTCTATTAGGCGATCATCTCTGAGGAAGCAAAGGGTCTTCTGAGGACTTCTCGAGCATTTAAAATTGAGTGCGTAGTCTGTGCGAGGTCTGATCGCATGCGAGCCTCACAATTATTACCTTTCCACTCCACAAGTATGAAGGGGAAGGGTTAGAGGAGTTCCTGGCTCAGGGCCCTGCAGCTGGGGGAAGGGTTTGAAGCCATGAACTTGACTACAAATGGCTGTTTTCCTAAACGCTGAAGCCAACCTGCTTCAGTGTCAGCAGCTCTGATAGAAAGCACTTCTCTTGTGGAACTGACTCCTTCTGCCCCTCCCAGTCTTAGTCATCATAAAATTATCGCGTGGTTACAGACCTTCTAGTAAACGTCAGCATAGTTAACACATTGTACGCAGCAAACGTAGTTATACATTTTATGTTGACTGGTGGTGGGGCGCGGGACACGTATAAATACGTGTTTTGTAGACCAGCGTTAGACTGCGGGTAACGTATAAATATGTTTATTTTTATACTTTTTTATTGCTCTAAAGGGATGCTAACATGCAGATATACAAATTCCAAAGGACAAAATTTGGGTCTCTAACACATACAATGGTGAATTATGTATGTATGTATGTTTTAACGATTATCACACAAAAACATACTACTAAAACTTCATTCTTTCTTTTTTCAAAATATTTTCAATAAATCGGAATTTTTACATATTTTATTAATTTCGATTTCCAGTGAGTTTTCCAGTATTTGTCTATTTAAAATTTAAGAAAAATAATTCAGTATAGATTTTATAGTAAATCACAAAAAGTTTCATTGAAAAAATATGTAAAATTAAAGTTATCGTAATTTTACTGAACGTTGCCATTTGTGCAAAACATTAGCAAAAATGAATGGCCCGTGCCAACTGTTAGTGCGCGATTAAAGCTAACTGCATACAATGTGTTAAGAAGGCGGACTCCGGTCAGGCTCTCTGGAGTCCAACCACAGACCCACAGCGTATCATTAATCTGACCTTGGAAAGTTACTCCTTTTTTATGCCTCAGTTTCTTTGCCTGGTATTTGGGTTCTTTACAGCTGTGTGCAAACTGTCCCCAAGCTTAGTGTCTTAAATCAACCTCCATTTTAATGTATCGCATAATTTTGTGGACCAGAAATTTGGGTGGAGCCTGGCGGCCCTGTTCTTCTGTTTCGTGTGGCATCAGCGGAGCTCACGGGATGGCGCTCGGGGGGCAGGCGCACTGGGCCGGACGATTCAGGAAGGGCCTTCTCAGGGGTCCGGCTCCTTAACGGGATGACCAGGAGGCTGGGTTCATCTGGAACCGCTGACCGATAGGAGAGCAGAGCATGTCCAACAGGGTCGTCTCGGGGTGGTTTCACCTGGCAGTCTGGGCTCCTGGAGCGAGATTCCCAACCATCCACACGGACGCTGCGTGACCTTTGATGACCAAGCTTCTGGAGTCACCGAGTCACATTTCTGTTCCCGCCCACTGGCCAATGCAGTTACAGCCCACTCAGATTTAAGGAAAGAAGACGCGGCCCCACCCTGCCATGGGAGCAATGCCTAAAAATTCAAGTCATGTTTTAAAACTACCGCACCTGTAGAAAGGGACAATACTAGTTCTTATCTCCTTGGTTGTGGGTCTTAAAAAGGCCACCCCTGTAAAATGCTTAGCATGTCACCAGTCATGTACAAGGTGAGCCACTTTTGTTCACTGCTGGACCCTAGTTACAGGACTATCTCTGTGCTTGCAAATCCACCGATACTCCCCTCCCTCCCTGAGCAGGGGAGGCCTTGAGGGCTGAGCGGAAGCTGGGCGCTTGAGGACACCGAGTTAATTCAGACCCAGCTCCCAGGAGAGGGGCCGTGAGATAAAAATGTCTCCACTTTAGAGGGTGAAAGAATTGCTTCAGTAAGTGAGCAGGGCAGTGGGGCTGGCGTGGATTTATTCGCATCCGTATTGGAAGTGACGGCACGTGTGTGCTCCCTTCTGCAGCGACGGGGCTGGGCACAGGCACTAATATGCCGAGGCGGCGAAATAATAAATCATTAGCAACCATGAGCTGCTCCGTGCCTGGAGCAGTGCGGGGGGAGGCTCCCCCAAGCAATTCAGACTCAATTACTCTGCTCACCGGGTGTTTGAAATGGAAACAAATGAAGAAGGCAATCACAGAGGCAGGTGGCATTCATCAGGGCCTCTGGATGCGTTTTGTCCTGGGCCACTGGTTAGATTTTGTTAAATGAAAACAGAAGTAAAAATAATAAGAGTAACTCCTCACATTGGTAGAGCAATTCAGAGTTAGCAAACGGATCTGCCGTCTGTCTTCAGCTTGAGTTGTCCTGTGAGGCCCGGATGGTTAATTCACTGTCACCAGAAGGTGACTGAGCTGTAGACACATCAGTGGCCTCATCCAGCACGGCGGGCTCCCACTCTGAGGCCAATCCCCTGGGTCCCTGACAGGCTGATTCCCAGTGTTCCGTTGTGTCTACTCTGGGCAAGGCATTCCTCCTGCTGAAGACTCTGTCCCCGGTCCCTCTTTCCTGCCAGTCTCCCGAGCCGGGGTCTGGGTGAGGCTGTCCCCAGCAGCACACTGGCCTATGGAGCTCTGGAGCTGGTGGCACCTACCACAGTGACTGTGTTCATTTTCTGGGGCTGTGGTAACAAACCACAGACTGGGTGGTTTAAATAACAGCAGTTTATCTTCTCACAACCTGGAGGCTGGATGTGCAAGGTCAAGGTGTCAACAGGGTTGGTTTCTTCTGCAGCCTCTCCCCTCGGCTTATGGACGCACGTCTCCCTGTGTCTTCACATGGTCTGCCCCCATGCATGTCTGTGTCCCAATCCCCTCCTGCAAGGACACCAGTCATGTTGGACCAGGGCCCACCCTAATGAGCTCACTGTAACTTAATCACCTCTCGAAGGCTCTATTTCCAAATACAGTCATATTCCAAGGCACTGGATGTTAGGATGTCAACGTATACAATTTTGGGAGGCAAAATTCAACCCATAGCAGTGACCATTGGCGTGGCCTCACCTGCCTGTCCCACCCCGTGTGTGAGCACATCCGTTCATGAATTAGGTGCCGGGACCTGTGGCCCCATCTCTGTGCTTGTCCGGCCCCCCGAGGATGGTGGATGCAATGCCTCCACTAGCCCGACCCCCCCAAACTCACTGTGTGGAAGGCTGGCCCTTGGCAGCTGCACCGATAAGAGGGAAATACCACAAAAGGTCCCAGCTGGCGTGGGGGCCAGGCTTTGACCCAGGTCTCCTTATCACAAACACAGTGACACTTAGGCTGTTGTCAGTGTGCAGTGAGTGACTGCAAAGGCACTTAATCAGGCCTACAGAGGTCACAGTGAAACTTATTTCAGAATCTCCTGAGGCCATGAATGATTGGGTAAAAAAATATTCTCACTCATTTGTAGATTATGCATCTATGCAAATACTTATAATCACAAGATAGGGTAAAAGCAAGTTACAGTTCAAGGGCAAGTAGCCCCACACGGTGAGTCTGCACATGGAGAGAGACTGAGGGTCACATTGACAGTGTCCAGGCTCAGTTTACAAGTCAGACTGGCAGGCCTGAGAGAGACGCCCACTCCCCTGTCACTCGCTGGTATGGAGACACGGGAGCCCACAGCATCCCTCCCCCTCTGTTGTGTTCCGGCAAGCCGCGGGAGGAGCACGGGCTGATCAGGAAACTTCGGCCGAGCAGATGCAGGCTGAGGAAGAGGTAAGCGATGGGGATCTATTTTAACGCCTGTGTCGGTGCCCTGAGAGCCCAGTTCGCAGAACAGACGCGTGACACTGGGATCTGACCGAGGGTCGCTGACCCCAGTGGGATGGCGACCTCTCTGAACGTGGTGGTCGAGGGCATGGCTCCGTCATCCTGAAACTGTAGGAACTACGCTTTTCGCACGCTGGGCTCCCTCGGGAGGACTCGAGCAGAGAGGGTGCCTAGAAAGTGTGCAGTGTGGACGGGGGATTTTGGATTGCCGACGTTGTTCTGCTCTGGTTACAGGACACCGGGCCTGGCTTGTCAAATAGAGGTCATAGCAATCGCCACTTCATTTTACAAGCCAGGCACAGGAGGTCCCCAAGCTTGTCTAGCGACTCAACAGAGCCTTTAAAAGACTCTGCTCCGTAATGTGATAATGAAATTAGACAATGACAACAATGAGTAATGCTGTAAAGTACACGGCCTTTGGCAATTTACTGAGCTCTTCTGGCCTCGGTGTTCTCATCAGTGTAATGGATGATGCTTTGTCACACGTAAGGACACAATGACGTAACTGGAAAGCACTTAGCATAGTCCTAGGCACATGGCGCTTCATTCTCTCTCCCACTCTCCCCCTCCCTCACCCCCTCCACACCCCCATTCGAAAATACCCTGTGGCCGCCTTCTCTGTGCCAGGCCTGTGCCGGGGGCACTGTTGTGAACAGAGCCCGTGAGCTTCCATCCGCATAAAGAATGCACTCTGGTAAGGACACAGATGATACAAACGCACATTATTATAAAATCACAAGACGGAAAACAACAGACAAATATAAATTGGGGGAAGAATGGGGTCAAGCAAAGCGTCTTGACAAAATGTCATCTTCAGGGAAAACCTAAATTCGGGAAATATCATAAGAAATCTAAATGTCAAAAGAAACCTAGCTCCAGGTAACGAGAGGGGGAGGAGGGTTCCAGGAAGAAGAAACAGCATGTGCTAAGCCGTGAAAAGCTAAGCACGGCAAGCTCCGTCCCGGTCCCCAGGCCTGTGCCCCGTGGCACGTGACCAGAAGAAACTCTGCGTCAGTTCCTGAGATGCTTGTGGAGAGATTTAGCCCCGTGACAAAGGGAGGGGAGGCCACAGGCAACGGCAAGAAACAGGCCATATTTTCTTCCCGAGTCCGGCCACTGCTGTGGAAAACACGGCATTGTTCTCTGCCTTGTTTTGGTCCAGCGCCTCGAGGAAAGCTTGCCTATAACTAGAGCAGAATAGATGTTGTTTCCAAAGCCACAAATGGTGCCCCTTGATTTAAAACTTAGAGCAGTACCTTGAAAACAAACCCAAGAGTAACAGAACGTTGTAACTTTTTGAAAAGGCGAGGGCAGCCCGAAAAAGTCATTAGTTCTAACAATCGGGCAAAGTAAAGCAAAGCTGGGACTCTAACGAGTCCGGTCCTTTGTGCAGAGATGAGGGAGCCCCAAAATCGACCACTATGCAGGGCCCCTGGGAACCAGAGCTTATTGGGGGACGTCATGGGAAATGTTAAGTTCCCCTGTGAGAACCTACAGTTGGACCTACTCTTGCAAGGCGCGTGACTTTTTAAAAAATCTCTTTACTTTTGAGGAAAACAGAAACAATTAATATCCTGTGACCGTGGGCTATTTTTCTTACCTAAGTCATATTAAGATACGAGGCCATTGCCTGGAAGACAGATTATATACTTTGCAATAAGGGAAGATAACGGGCAAGGTTTGCGATGCCCTGTGAGTGTCCTTCCTAGGCCAGAAGTTAGATTCGCCTGTTTCGAAGAGCGGGCATGGAGGAATCTCTCTCTTCGCACTCAGCAAGGCAGAAGAAAATGTGAATGGAGGTTCCTGCGGCCCGTCATTCTGCTCCATGTGCGGCAATAAAGAGATTAGAACGCTTCCCCTGTGGTAAGCACTTGCTCATTTGAACCGTGGAGTCTGGCTGAGGGTTACAGGCAAACTGCAAAATTCACCTGCTTGGACATGTCAACGAAGCCAGGCCAGGACCTACTGCTTGCTCCCATGTTTGACATCGCTTCCTGCTTACCAGAGAGAGAGACTGAACGCAGGACACACTGAGCACTGCTTGGCACCGTTGCACAGTGTGAAACCAGCAGACAGCTTCGGCTGCTTCCCACATCCTGGCATCCCTGGCCCTCTCTCGCTGCACTTAATGAGAACAAGGCCGTGTCCAGAGGAGGAGGTCATCTCTACTTCTGGGAAGGGTCTCTAGTCCTCAGCTCTTATGTCCAGGGGGTGGGGAGGGGCCTGTAGAATTTCATGAATTCGTCATCAGTGTCCAGGGCAGGTGCCTGTCCTCATTGAGGTTCTACAAGTGAAGGGCGACTCAGGAGGGCATGAACGGTACAGCGCACACAGCACGTGTTCAGAAAAGCCAACGGCGCGTACCCACGGGTGTCCCAAGCTTCGTCATCCACACACACAATCCAGGCAGGGTGTCCCTAGTGGCCGTTCTTCTGTGCACAGCCTCAGTCCATTCTGTTCAGAAGAGACAAGCCCCGAGTGTCTGGGGGTGCTCCCAGTCGTCCCTTTATTTTCCCTGCGGATGAAATAAAGGGACTGCCAATTTGTGGCCTGAATAATTGAAGAGCTGTGGGCAGCTCATGACTCAGAAAACCTCCCTTTAGAGAGCATTCTTTAGGATGAACAATAGGGACTTTCACCGCTCCTTTATGGCTGTCCTCCTACTGAACTGCGAACATTCAGGAGGTCCTTGACCAATCAGAGTCAACCTTTTATTTTTTTTTTGACACCATGATGAAAATGGTGATTGCCCTATTCCTGAAAAGCAGGTAGCTTCAAATATTTATGATGATCCTTTGTAGGATACATTCCTTCAGCCACACACTCGAGATCACCATCTAAGCTTTCTCTGTGCATGAGACGCAAGGGGAGACTAGCTTTTCAGAGAGAGAAAAATCAAGCAGAAATAATAGTAATTTACACCTTTACAGAAATTATAGTTCACATCATGATTTCACATATATTCTTTAAACTTTCTCACCAATCCTGGGTAATGCAAAACAGGACCACTGTCTCGCTTCCAGAGCTACACCTCAGAGAGGCTAACACATACCTGTAAGGTCATACAGTCAATTGGCAGTGAAAGAAGAACAGAAGAATTACTCTCTGGGCCCAAACTCTGTGATTTTTGCACTACTGCCCAATAACAGTGAAACCGGCACAAGCTGCTTTGCTGTCACTGCTGTCTCCTTTTTGCCGTTGTGGAGAAAGCCTGGTCGGTTAGACAATATTACTTAGAGGCAATTTATATGCTGGTTATATTATAGAGCCTTGACATTCAGAATTCTTAGATTTACTCACATGACTCCACTCCAGGAAGACAAAAAACCCAATTAAAAAATGGGCAAAAGACTTGAACAGACACTTCTCCAAGGAGGACATATGGGAGGGTCCAGAGACATATGAAAAGATGCTCAGCATCACTATCCATCAGAGAGATGCAAATTAAAACCACAATGAGATACCACCTCACACTGGTCAGAATGGCCATCATAAACAAAGCAACAGGTAACTGTTGGAGGGGATGTGGAGAAAAGGGAACCCTACTGCACTGTGGGTGGGAATGCAGACTGGTGCAGCCACTGTGGAAAACAGTATGGAATTTCCTCAGAAAACTAAAAATGGAACTGCCTTTTGACCTGGCAATTCCACTGCTAGGATTATACCCTAAGAGCCCTGAAACACCAATCCAAAAGAACTTATGCACTCCAATGTTCATAGCAGCACAATTTACAATAGCCAAGTGCTAGAAACAACCTAAGTGCCCATCAGCAAATGATTGGATCAAGAAACTATGGTACATTTACACAATGGAATTCTACGCAGCAGAGAGGAAGAAGGAGCTTATACCCTTTGCAACAGCATGGATGGAACTGGAGAGCATTATGCTAAGTGAAGTAAGCCAGGCAGTGAGGGACAAATACCATATGATCTCACCTTTAATTGGAACATAATCAACAAAAGAAAAAAGCAAGCAAAATATAACCAGAGACATTGAAATTAAGAACAATCTAACAATAGCCAGAGGGGAGGGGAAGGGGACAGTGGGGAGAAGGGTTTTCAGGAACTACTATGAAGGACACATGGACAAAACCAAGGGGGAGGGTGGGAGCAAGGGCAGGAGGTGGATTTGGATGGGGTGGGGGGAAGGGAGGGGAGAGGATGCAGACAACTGTAATTGAACAGCAATAAAGTAATTTAAAAAATTCTTAGATTTAAGTTCCAAATTCTATCATTTCTTAGCCATCAAAACTTGAGCAATTAAAAAATTTTTATTAATCCTCATCTATGTTAGCAATAAAATAAGGATGAGCAGAGTACCTATTTCATAGCATCATTGTAAATGAAATGAAATAAAAATACATAGCAGACACAAAAAGTCTTTAGTAAAAGGCGACAGTGGCGATGGTGTTGATGTCAGTGACGGTGATGGTGCATGGAAGTGGTGGTGGTGGTGGTGGTGGGAGTGGGGACGACTGTGATGGTGGTGATGATGGTGATGTCGTGGCTGTGGTGGTGATGGTGGTGACGATGGTGGTGGTGGTGGGAGTGGGGACGACTGTGATGGTGGTGATGGTGGTGATGTGGTGGCTGTGGTGGTGATGGTGGTGACGATGGTGGTGGAGGTGGGAGTGGGGACGACTGTGATGTGGTGATGGTGACAGTGACAGTGGTAATGATGGTGATGATGGAGGTGGTGGGTGTGCTGATGACAGAGGAAGAACATTAGTGGCAGAAACAATAATCAATATTTTATAGGTGTAGAAACTGATATATTGAGAGAAGACCTAATAGTACAGAATTTTAAGGATAGGAAAACACTGTGACCCCCACCCCTGTGTAATTTTTCCTGCTTTGGAAACCAGGACCTCTCCAAAGATGGAACCTGAAATGATGGGTTCAGGAAGAACAAATTTTCCAATTCTCACTGGGCCATTACCCTTGTGAAGGGCTATTCTTTTTATTTTGTTCTTGGCATCAGAGGGTGGAGGTAATTTCATGGGTTTGCACTTGGTCTTTCCTACTATAATAGCTCTTGGGTGGACAACCAACATGAGGATTTTCCAACTAATATGTGCACACTGGGAAGTTTCTGAGAACCCAGGAAAGCACTGCTGGGGGGTCTGTGGTCCTGGTGGACCCACCGGGGTAGATGTGCTATTCACCAAACAGCCTGCTTCCTCCCTGAGACGCCTCCTCTTGTGGGATGCTTTCCCTCCCCACCCTCCTGCTGTCCTGATGGACACGAGAGGGGCGCTGGCCAGTGAAGTGCCAGCAGCAGTGATACCCGTCCCTTCCGTGCATATGTCTCCCCTCCCGGCCACAGGAGCAGCCGCGTTTCAGGTAGACACTTGCCAGCTTAGTTCTACCTGGAGAGAACTCCGTGGGGCAGCGCTGAGGCTGAATTCTAATGCATGGGTAGCATGACTGAGAAGGGAACCTTCGTTTATTTGGAGTTGTTTGTGTAATATCATGCAGCCTGACAGGCACCTCCGGCTAGAGAATAAGCTGCTTAGGGTGCAGACCATGTTTCATTATCGTTCAATCCCTATTACCCACCATGGTGTCTAGAATATAGCAGGTACTACATTCTCACCTTTTTGAATGACAAGTAAAAGTACTATATCTATTAATATTGCTTCGTCTTCAAACCCACAGGTATGTCAGAATTTTGAAAGATCACTAAGCTTTATCTTCCAAATATTTACAAATCATAGTAACAAACACAAGGTCTCGCACACAACGGACACAAACACACACTTACTGATTTTCTACAGCAGGCGGTGCCTCCACCTTCCTGCCTCCCGTCGTGTCCTAGCACGTCACAATGGACTCCGAATTCCTTCGAGTCCCGTATTTGTGTTACTTCCCCAACACCTCGATCATCCTGATGACGTCTGTCACAACTCTACGCCCGCGCACTTAATATGTACTGCATAAGTGACTGACTGAATAATTATAAGGAATACATTTCTGATGGATTTATCTTAAGTTGACAGGCATGAAGTTACTGAGAGAGAAAGAGAAACTTCTGTCTCAAATAGTCCCCGTATTCTCTCTCTGCGAGCTGGGCAGTAATGAGATACTGCAGTTATAGGGTCTGTCAGTTCACGGTACTGTTGGGCTGACTCTGGTTTTATTCATTAAAGGTACCGTGTAGAAGATGGAAAAGTTGGGGTACAGAATTACATTGCTACTGTATGGCTGTAGGTACCTGTGTTTTTCTACTTAATTGATAAGCATTCCCTACAACGAGGAATTGCAACTGGTGTAATTTTGATGAATATCGGCTAAATTTAATTATATGAAACCCAAGTTGAGAGTGAATTTACTCACATTTGTAAAATTTGTGGGGTCCATATGGGCAAACAGATGGCTTTACTCACAGGTTTTCCCATGGGGGGGGCTATAGCCAGAGATAAATATCCCCACCTCTCTGTCCTTGGTGTCAGAAGGCACCAGCTTGCAGCCGTCAGGCCTGCGGTGATTTGGCGCTAACTCTGTGAGCATCACTCACGACGACGCACCTGGGGCTGGGCACTTGGAACTGCCTCTAACCCACCTCCCTGCCTCCTGCCTCCCTACCTTCATCCTCCCTCACTGTATTGCCAGATTCAACATCCCCACTTCCTGTTTTTACCAGGCTATTTCCGGCCTCCAATGGCTTTACTCTGTTGACAGGATAAAATTCAAGCACCTCAGACCGCTATTCAGGGCTTTGTGACAACCTTGCTCCAACTACCCTTCCAGGCTTCATCCCCACCTCTCACCTACCCGAGTTGCAGCTGAAGCAGACTGCTCACTGTCTCCTTCTGCTCCTTACACTGCCCTGCCTCCTTTCCTCGTCACACTGTTACTCTGCATAGAAAACAAGTCCCATCCCCTTCACAGTCATTTCACTGATAAATATTTATTAAATCTTGAGCTGTTGGCCTGGCCCTGTTCTACCGAGCAATGACACAGCAATAACCAGATAGCCTCGGTCCCTGTTCTCTTGCAGCTCATAAAGAAATCTAATTTTTTAAAATACTTGCAATTCTCGGCCTAAGGTTGCCTCCTATAGTTTATTATTCAGCTAGAAGGGTTCTTTCTTTCTACTAAAATGTTTAGCACTCACTACATCACTTAATTGCATGTTTGTTATCTCAACAGAAGTTCCTAGAAAGGAAAATGACAAACGTGCCTGTAGATTCCCACAAACAGGGTTCCTGGAACATGGACACCTCAAAATATTTATTGCTGTGAAAAGAATCATTAACAAACCAAATCAACAATAGGCAATGGTCCCTGCACGCACTGTGGCTACCATCGCACAGAGCACTCAGGGCACAATCTCTTGCCTCCCAACGAGCTGGTACGTTTCCCACTGTCTTCCAGCCTTCTTAATGAGAAACTGAGACGTGGATTTGTTGGGCAGCCTGGAGCACGCCTCTCTCAAATAGCACTCGGTTCTTCTTTTTTTTTTATAACTTTTTTTAAAAGATTTTATTTATTTATTTTTAGACAGAAGAGAAGGGAGGGAGAAAGAGAGGGAGAGAAACATCCATGTGTGGTTGCCTCTCATGTGGCCCCCACTGGAGAACTGGCCTGCAACCCAGGCATGTGCCCTGACTGGGAATCGAACCGGTGACCCTTTGGTTTGCAGCCCGCGCTCAATCTACTGAGATACACCAGCCAGGGCTCGGTTCTTCTCTTTAATTACAGACTCCGCCTCTACCCAGACAGCACCCTCGGAGTCACTGTGTTCATACAGAATGTAGACTCACCCTGCTTTTACTGGTTCAGGAGGTCACAGTGGCTCATGTAGGCTGATTCTTCTTTGAAAAAAAATTGCTGCAAAGTTGTCATGTTCGAATTGGGATTCAAACTCAGGTCTCTCTTACCCCACAGCCCACCCACGTTCCACATCCCGCTCTCTTCGTAAATAGTGGCGAGGACGTGCGGGCGTCCAGGCTGCAGCGGCTCCTCCCGCCTCGCCTGCGTCCCCTAAGCTCTGACCACAGAGCTCTGGAGATTGACTCCCTGCATTTGTGGGTGTTCTATCTGGCCCCCAAAGCAATGACAAGCTGCATGTGCTTCAGAGTTAATGTCCTTGAGGTCTCTCCCTAACCACTATCAGACAGGGAGTTGCTGCACACACACCAGCCCCCTCGCTTGGTATAACCCTGCACCATGGCCCTCATTTTGTCAGTGTAAGGGGCTCCGGGCTCCCCTGGGGCAGCTCGCTCCACAAGGCATCCTGTGTGGGCTGCCTCCCTCCTTACCGCCCACCACTTGTCCTCAAGTTCCCATCTCAGGGTCTGTTTCTGGGAGAACTCACAGCAAGACACTGGCCTGGTTTTTAGTCCTCCGTGTTGCCCCACCTCCTGCCCTCTCTCCTGCTGATACTTTCAACTCCCCCTCCGCCACCCCTCCCACTCATTTGATGAACCGAAGGCATGTTGTCTGTAAGCTGCCAGCCAGTGTGCACTGCATGTGAGGCTCCTTCCCACCTGTGGTCACAATTTGGGGAGTTTGCCTCCTTCTCTCAGAACCAGGCATGCTGGGCGGGATGGCAGCCCTGGGGACATGGCTTCTCTGGCCTCCCTCCTGTGCGCTCAGCCTCTCCCAGGCCCAGGGTGAAGGCTGCTTTTCCCAATTCTGATCTAAGGGCTGTTTGCTGGCCTGGCCCCATGACCCACTGATGGGGAGCCCTAACCCTGTCCCTAGCCCCTCCTAGGCCTTTGCTGGGGAAGCTGGGCCTGCTTCCGGTTCTCTAAGTACCACCTCGGTCGGACATAAAGGATCTGTGAGGAGACCAAAAGGTCATGATCAAACCCTGCCTTCAGACTGAAATCTAAGGATCTTTTCTCTGACTGAAGAGTTTGCTATGGCTCTGGTCAGCCATTTCTGTTTCCCAGTGCATTTCCTCTGGCCCCTCCTCCGCCCAGGGTCACGGCCTCACTGTGGCTGACACTCAGCGTCCTGCTCCGGGCCTGGGTGGGGGTCAGTCTGGCGGTGGTACTCGGATCCTGTCAACCGCCCTTCCCAGCTCCTCACCCTGGAGCGAGCAGCTTAGACTTTCTGATCCCCAAGTGCTTTGCCCAGAAACAGAGGTAGAATCCACAACGCCAAAGGGATGCTAAAGAAAAGGAGTGTATTTTGCAAGTTTCTATTCATATCTAGGGAACATTCAGTAACGGGGACCTGTTATTTAGTCTGATGTCTGGTATTTGGGAATATCAATCTTGAATTTTGTTTTATTTCTAAGCCTTCCTAATAACTCAGAGAGACTTGACGACATTCTCCTTGATAATAAGAATTCAGAAATGAGATCGACATTTGCGGGACACAGAGGTCCTTGGCTGCAGTGGCCTTGGGATGATTTCAGAGGTCAGCGACACAGTCACGGTCACCTCTGACACCGCTGAGCTGTGAGTAATGGCTGGCTGAGGACGACTGGCTGAGAGGCCACGACAGAAATTATGGAGCTGTCGGTGGCAGGGGTTTGGGTTACGTCTCTGCGTGGATCATTGTTTATTGTGCCAACCTTGGGCGACCTTCAGATGCTCTCCGTCTGAAGCATCCATCATCTGACATCATCCGGCATCACTCTGGGCTACGAACGGGTATGCTCAGTGTCCTCGTCCTCTCCCTGGACGTCGACACCCGTCACCATTCTTGCTCTCCTAGCAACCATTTTGGATTTCGTACCCTGTCATTTGATAGTCCATTTTTATTATATATCTTGCCAAAGAATAAAATCTTGCTTTAAAGATATATAAGCAATGAATTTGAAAACCAATGCCTGCTTTGAACGTCTTTTCTGCCTCCCAGACTGGTCTAACCGGGCAAAGATGCCTCCGCTGAGATTTGGTTTCCTCAGCTGCGGTCCCCACTGTGCTGACCGTGCAGGGCGGCTGTGAGTGACACATGGCAGTGACACATTCACGGTGGAAGCACTGCATGATGGACTACAGTTAGAACAACGGAAAGGCTAAACAGAGAATGGTCGGAGGAAGATAAATAGGATTGCCATACGGCAGATTCTTCCTTCTCAGTGATCTTTCGACTCTAAGCTAACATCCACCAGAGAGGAAGGTGATTTACTTAATATTTAGATTTGTTTTGTACTAATTCCAAATGTTTTAATTACTGTGTTTCTACAGAGGTTGGATTAGTGCAGAGACGCGCAGGTACGAAACCCCTTTGTATCTCATTTGTCCCCCAGATTCAGTATTTGCTCCTACGTGAATGTCAGTTGCCCTCACAGTCTGAAAGCAAAGCAAAGAGAGACATCAATATGGTTCCCCTTGAGATTAGTGACACTCTCCCAACCAGTCAGTGATAAATACGGTTACATGGGTAAAGACTCTCATTATAGGCATCAGTGCTTGGTTATAACTAGAATGTGAAAAATACGCTTTAGCTAAGACGCAAAGGAATGATGCCAACGTATCTGGGGTTTAGGACCAAGAACTTAAGGTTGGTGTGTCCAGGAACTTAAGGAAAGGGACCCTTAAAGAGTAAAAGGGCCCCGGTCTGGGACGGTTAGGCCAGTGTTTCTGGAGGCGCAGTTTTCAAAATGTGGTCTGGGAGATACCGGAGCTTTAGACAAGGTGCCCACGTGCTGCGTTAGAAACACAGCTAGTAAGACCTCAGGAATCAAAGTCCTTTGGATGAGGGTATTTAAAATGTCCCCAGAAGCTCTGGGTGTTCGTTCTGAAGATCATGCTTTGCAGAGCCCTAGTTCGGAAATGTTGTTCCTCGTAAGCACACTCGCCAGAGAATTTCTAAAATGTGCAAGGAGCTTGAGACATCACCTGGCCTGCACATCGGATCTCCACCCTGCCTGTCGGCACCATCCTCGCTTTAAGCCCCGTTTAGTTGACTTGCGAGTGAAGGTTTTTCTGTGGGACCCAGACACACAGCTGGGACTTCTGCTTGCTCATGTGGAAACAGTTGCTCAATAGCCATTCTCACTTCACAGTTATGGGTTCCTTTCAGAGTCGGAGTGTCCGGCCTGGAAGGAAGCAGAGAAAGGCAGAGGCCCTTCATCCCGTGGATAATGGAGTGTGGCTGTGTGATGATGCTGGAGATGCGACACAGATTCGCATTTCCGGGATCAGGATGCCCGCTTTCCAGGACTTCCCATGTGACCGTCTGCTGAGCTGTCCGCTATTTTCATCGACTACAGATGTCAGGCCCGATGCGCCTCCCCAAGTCCACTCATCACCGCTGCCTGACTGCCCACGCAGCACTCGGCCCCGCAACCTAACCAGCACAGAATTCGCTCCTTAAATTTACTTTAGATTTCAGGGGGCTTCCCAAAGCCTCAGGACTTCTGCTTCCTCGGGCTCTGCCTGTGTGGACAAACCCACCTCCTCTCTACCCCTCTTTCACCTTCTGCGTCCTCTGTCTGACTCACAGCTTTTCACACAATGTTTAATATTCAAATTTTTAAAGTTAGATAAAAAAAGTTAAGAAAACAAGACACAATATCAAAAGACTTAAAAAAAATAAAAAGAAACAGACCCAGAGATAGCACAGATTAGACTCATCAAAGAATATGAAATAACTGTCAAAAAATTAAAAGGTGGAAAACATTTTAACAGGTGGAGAGAGAATTTCAGCTGAAAGACATAAACTGTAAAATAAAAAAAGCCCAGTTGGGTTGTTAGCTTTGAAGAATATGGTATCTGTGATGACGGATTATTTTGGCGGACTTCCTAGCATACTGGATAGAGCAATATAAATAATCTGTGAATGTGAAGACAAGTTAATACAAATTATCCAAACGGAGACAAAAAGAAAAAGTAAAAAGAAGCAGGGTATAATGTTCCAGATCTGTGGGGGAGTATAAGACTCCCCAACGTCTGCGTAACTGCAGCCCCGGAAGGAGTTCACGGAGAGGGTGGGTCAAGGGAAAGCAAAGATGATGCAGTGGTCAAGAGTCTTCTGAAATTACAGAGAATATCCCACAGGCCCGGGAAGCCCAATAAAGATGAATCAAAAGAAAAGCACACCCACGCATATCATGGCAAAATGGTGAAGAGTGAAGAAAAGGAGGACAGCTTAAAAGCATTCAGAGAAAAGAGAAACTTTTCCCTACATACAAGAAGGCAAGCAGACAAAGTATATAAAAATTAGGTTAGGATACGGAAAATTGTTTCAACACTATTAACCCACTTGACCTATGACATTTATAGAATGGTACTTCCAACAAGCACAGGACACGTATTACTCTCAAGGGCACACAGAAATTCACCAGGCCTGAGCACACAGGACACAGAAGCACATATCAAGTAGGTAGTTTTAAGCCAAATCATGCCAGTAATTAAGCATAAATGGTATGAACACCTAAGTTAAAAAGCAGAGAAGGGTTAATAAAAGTTTTAAATCAAGATGTATGTATGTGCTGTCCATAAGAAATATTCTTTAAATATAAAGACCTGGATTAAAGTAAAATAATGGAAATAATTATGTACTAGGTAAACACTAATCCTAAAAAAAATGAGTTCAGTATCAGACACAGTAACTTGAGAAGGCAACCGAAAGGTTGAGGGGCATTCCGTAATGATAAAGGGGTCAATTAGTCAGGAATGAATAACAATACTAAATGTGTTTACAGCTAATCACAGAGCTGAGGACTTACAAAGGAAAGGGAACAGGATCGAAAGGTCAAGTACAGGCACCCCATCACCGGCTGTAATCTCAGCATCCCTGTCGGGAGCCGACAGCACACCCAGGGAGGGAAGGTCCGGAGGAGCAGTGCTCCAGTCCGGCTCTGCATCACTGACGTCGGCACAGCACCTCAGGCCCGATCACAGGTGAGCGCACACTCTTTCCGAGTGAACGTGGACATTCACCAAGGTAGACCAGGTACAGACAGCTAAGGAAATCTCGATCCATGAAAAACAATGGAAGTAATACAGAGGAAGTTTACTAGTCACACCACCGGGTGTGGTAAAAGTAGGTTCACTGTTGTTAGCATGGAAAATAAAACAATAATTAATACTAAAACAAGAATAAACTATTTCACATATTCACAACTGTAAGCCTACTTTCCCCCCACCCTGTATAATTAAATTAGAAGCCAATATTTTTAAAAACCTGAGAAGTCTCTGAACATCTATAATTTAAGCAATACGCTTCCAATTAAATCAAAGAAGCAATCCATAGTTTTAAATTGATATATTAGAGAAGAAATGTCCAAAGTCCATTATTAAAGCTTCCACCTGAAGAATCTAGAAAAAGAGTAAATTAAACCAAAACCAGCGTAACATTACTTAGCAGTTAGGAAAGCCAGATTAGCTTTGATTATAAAAAGCGTAAATGCAGAAAACAAGATGCAGGAATTGCAAGGACCCATGAAGTCAAAACAGGGGAGTAACTCGAAGTAAACAATTATCAGTAAGAGACCAATGCATGGATGTATGGACTTCTGGGTTCCAAGTCTGCCTGCGAGGTATAATCTGTGGTGCTTTGCACAGATTATAGCATTTTTATATCACGATTTTTCAAATTAAAGATATCACAACTGATACTTACGGGGATTAAATCCTTTTTTAAGTTTGCCTTGCTGGCAAATATTAGGGGCATCGCACCACCCACGTTTAGCAGATTCTGAGTCTGTTCTTTCTCCTAAGCTATCAGTGATCCAAAGGCAGCTTTCGCTTTAAGCAAGAATGCAAATGTGTCAGCACCTGCTTTCATCTCTCATTGATTCATTCCTCAGCCAGCCTTTCTGCGCACAGGGAAGTGGCGTGGTGAAGTGAGCGAGTGGCGGAGTTTTGAAACCAGAAAACATTCTTTTTGAATTCTGACACATACAGCAAAAAATCTTAATTCAAATAACACACATATCTTTGACTTCATCTCTGATTTTCTCTTTAAAGTATACATCTAGAAAATGATTTATTGAATTGAAATAGGTAAATGTTTTTAAGGCTTCTACTCAAAGATGTTATTTTATTTAAATAACCACCATAAACTTGTTGCCAGGCATATGTAATTAATGAACTATTATAGATATTTAAAGTTATTAAGACATTAAGGTAATTGTTTTGAGGTGTTTTGACTTTTTAAAATACTTTACTGTTTATGCTATCATAGTTGTCCCAATTTTACCTCCCTTGCCCCCCCACCCAGCCCACCCCCCACTCCCACAGTCAGTCCAGACACTGCTGTCCATGTCTGTGGGTCACTCATGTATGTTCTTTAATGATGCTGATTAGGATTAGAATTTATTATTAAGGGAAGGGACTCTTAGAAGACTTCATGTTCTGATTGAACTTTATCAAACATTTTTTACACATAATAAGCTGTATCGCTCTCAGAGACACGTCACGTTTGTCCCAAACATGCCTGACTTGAGCCTCTGGTGCTCTGGAGCTGGGACTACCACATGGATATGAACTTGCCCCCTTCTTTTATCCAACTGTGATTTTCTATTCGGACGCTGGCCCCCGCTGTCAGACTCTCAGCCTTCCCTTGG
Source organism: Micronycteris hirsuta (assembly GCA_004026765.1). NCBI lineage: Eukaryota > Metazoa > Chordata > Mammalia > Chiroptera > Phyllostomidae > Micronycteris > Micronycteris hirsuta. The sequence continues at coordinate 9,913 of PVJI01018512.1, read as the reverse complement.
GTCTCCTGGCTCCATCTCCTACCTTTCCTCTGAGCCCCAGCCACCCGTGCTCTGGCCGTGGGAGTGACCCCTACTCTGGGTACCCAAGCACCGATTTCCAAAGCATAAGCACTGAGCTATGGTAAAGTGCCTTTCCTCCCTCAACATTATCCCCATCACCTTGGAATAAATTCCCTAGAAAGCCTACCATAGTTAAAAAAAAAAAAAAATCAAACCTCCCTAGAAGGAGATGAGAGTGGATAATCTAATGGGTCTTTTTCCTTCTTTATGCACATCTCTGTGATGGAGGCAAATGTCATCTTCACGTAGTTATGAGAAGCAAAATTGAAACAGGGATCATTTTGCAGCATTATATTCCTGGGCACTTGTTCCAACTTCTCTCTGCAATTGCTGTTCACCACTCAGGTGTAATTGCATAGGTCACTGTGGGAAAGCATAATTATACATTAAGGTGATGTCCTCTCATGCATTATTAAGTCATGCATTTTTCTAAAGGAGATGGAGGGAGGGAGCTAAGTGAGTGGAGAGAAGTCACAGAATGTTGGGCCAGCAGGGCCGCAGGGACCAGTAGCATCTGCTCTTCCGAGCAGAGGTCCTGCCAAGGCTGTTCTTGTGGAATGCACTGAACACAGGCATCCAGATGCCTTCCTGCCTGAAGACCCCTCCCATGAGGGGCGGGGCCCCTGGAAGGTGATGAGGGGTCTGATTCACCTGTGCCTCCCCAGCACCTGGCACAACACCTGGCACGGAGTCCGAAGTCCGTGTTTTCCACTGCCAGAGTCAATGTTGAGATTTGCCCGTGGGTTCCTTTGGCACATGATGTCCCACTGCAAGACATTTGGAGCCTGAGAGAGACACCTTTAGAGTCCGATTCCACCTGAGTTTGCACGAAAGAAAGATGGCAGGATGGAAAACGTGAGATGTGCAGAAGGAGCTGGTGTGAACCCCTCCGATGCTCAGTGACTTGTCACTTGGCCTCTACGAGCCCAGAATTCTCACGAACACAACGCTGGGTGAATGCACCTCCTGAGGCGGTGGTCCCCCTTATTGAGGGAGCAGCTCCAAGCCCCAGGGGATGCCCAAACCTCGGGCAGTACCGCACCCTTTAATAGAGACTGTTTTTCCTGCACATACACACCTGTGATAGAGCTTAACGGATAAATTAGGGACAGGAAGAATGTAACGATAATAAAACAGAACCATTACAACAACGTACTGCAATAAAGGTTATGTGAGTGTGGTCTCTGTCTCACCGAACCCCTACTTGCACTGCACTCACCGTTCCACTTACAGAGAGCACTTGGCGGCCTCACTGCGGACAAGCTGGACTACAGCGCTGCCCCTCTCGTGCTTTGTGCTGCATAAAACAAAGGCGACTTGAACACAAACCCCGCGACGCTGCGGTTGCAGAGACAGCCGGTCCGAAAACTAGGGGGTGCTCGTGTAGCAGGCGGCGCGTCGGCAGCTGGAGACAGACAGGCGGACCTGCAGACGCTCCGTCACGTGCAGGCCGGGCGTGGCGGGACTCGCGAGATTTCGCCAGGCACTGAGAACGAGTCTTCTAAATTGTTTCTTTTTGGAATTTTCCAGATCATGGTTGACGCCAGATAACTGAAATGCGGAGAACGAAAGAAACCACACGTGGGGTGATGCTGTGAGGTGCCTGCCAGTGGGTTCTGCCAGGGTCAGCGGGGAGCTTGGTAATAATGAAAATAATGTAGTCCAGGCATGGCACAAGATTGTTTACCTTCAGTGACGCTTCTTTAAATTAATGACCATGCCTTAATGGGCTATGATGCGCCAAGCAGCAAGCGTGCCAGGTTCACTTGTGGGGGTGACAGTGAGCAGAAAGCAGTGGAGCAGGTAGGTCCGTTGAACTCAGGGCCGGTCTTCCCACCATCCACTGCCGTCAGCCTCAGCCGCGCTTACTAAGTAAGTGGTTTTTCCTTGGTTTACTTCTCACTTGAATCCGTTAAAGAAAAAAGCATACTTGCAAATTGACCAGACACGGGTTCATGAGTTAAGATATTCGAAGCACCCGTATTGAAGCTTGGCAAATAATCAGCACCCAGCAAACATCAGCTGTTATTATACAGGGGAAATGCCTGCAGACTCAGTTTCCTTCTTTGGAAAGTTAAGTTTGTAAAATAGAATTATAAATTATAAATGTGAACTAAAGCAATGCTGAAATAGGAGAGTGTCCGAGGCTCCAATTGTTTTAATGATGGTAAGAAAAGACTTCTCTGAGGAAGTGACTTTTGAGATGAAAAACTGAATGAACGAAAGTAGAAAGCAAGGGGAAAGTGTCAGTGGGAAGAGCATTCCGGAGAGCGGGAACAGAACTTGAGAAGACAGGAGCGGAGCAGCTGGTGGCCCACGGGCCGTCGCCTGTGTGACTGCAAACCCCTGCCTGACCTGCAGGAGGCACTCAGTAAATGCTCAGTGTGGGCGGTTTAACTTGCTGAATTTTACCTGTAGAACATTACTCTCATGCGTGTTGTTTTTATTGAGCTTCACAACTGGCCCAAGATGCTGCATAAAGGGGACGGACCGAGTGTTCATTCCATGTCACACAGGTCCTGAGTGACGAAGGGAGGACTCAGACCAGCGTTCCCTAACTCACCTCGCGAGTCTTCGTGGAACAACCGAACTCCCTACTTCCCCCCTCTGTTCACAGTTTCCCGGCGCGATCCCTCATTCAGGACCCTCCCTGTCCTGTGAGTACACACTGAAAACACCAGAGGACTACATGTTCACTGAACTCTCATAGACTTGTCAGCCCTCTCTCCTACCCAGGCAGTGTATTTCCCCTTGAACAGGCGCCCACAGGTCAACTTGTACCAAAAGAGAGACTCGATTACTCCTGGGCCGTGGTTTCAGGTGGAGCAAGGATTTCTCTCCAGGTCCCGGCAGCACGTCCTACTCTGGGCCGCCTTCTGCATTTGCTCGGGAAGCCGCCTGGGGAAGAGCGTCTGCGAGTTCATGGAATGCTCCAAATCATTCACAACCCACGGTGTTCCCGCTGGTTTGTTCTTGGCAAGATGTGGCTCAGAAACACGTTTTGGAAACACCTCTGACAGGGAAACATGCTCAGGGCTTTGGGTCCAGATGCTCTGAGTGACCAGACTGCCCGACCACAGACAGTCCCCGTGGAAGCTTCATGGGCAGCCTTGCTGGACCAGACACTTCCTTGCCATCAGGGTGGGTGTGATCAGAGCCTCCTTCTGGATGCACACGGGAGAGCTCTCCCCAAGGTAGAGTGAGGGAGGAAGAGACAGAAATATCTACGTTTGAACCCAAGCAGTTATTGCCTCAATGTTTGCTTTTGAGCAAGCTATCTATTTATTTTCTCAGCTTCAGAAATGGACTTGCCCTCCTTCGGGACAGAGTCCCAGTGCAGGATGGATGTGTGGAGACAGGGCAGAGGGGCAGGAAAGGAGGAGAGAGCTCTCTTCATTCCTCACCTCATGGGGTGTCTAAGAGAGGTTTATGAATCCCTGCAGGCGAGACACCCAGCTCAGTGTGGGGACATAGTCGTTGTTCAATCAAAAAGTAATTCCATTCCCCTCCTATTCTCTTAAGGAAGCTGAGCCCCAAACGTCAAAAATCCTGATGTTGGAAGGACTGTTACAGAGTAGCTAGTCCCGCCCAGTGCATAAGCCCCTTCTCTAAAACTGTCCCCGAGGTGTCTGTCTGCATTGTCTTGCAGACAGACTCGTTTTTCTCAGGGCAACTCGGGGGCAGGCAGAGAGCGTGGGCTGGTCCCCTTAGCACCAGCAAGTGTTGCTGACTCTTTCTGCAATGGAGACCCCCTCCAAGTAGTGTTTCTCTTGGGGCTGGGTCCACAGTGCACAGGCGCCTGGCAGCTGACCGAGTCACCGACCACCTACCCTGAGGTGGCAGCGGCGCCGTTTCTAGCATTAGTCCTGGGGTCGTCGTGGCCCAGGACTGGCAGGGACGGCAGCAGCTGCTCTGCCAGACGAGGCCTGCGACGCCCCTGGCTGGCGCGTGGCTGCGTGGCTTCATGCCCGCGAACCTGATTCCCCCAGGGACTCGGTGAGTGCAGGAACGTGATAAACACTGCTGCCCCTGCTTAGGATAGCCAGCTCGGTCTTGTCCTCTAAACAAGGGTCCTGGTTAATCTGCCCTTCCAAGGCTCTCTACCGGCCACAGGGTAAATGTGACGCGTGAACGGGACCGCCAAGCGTCCACAGGTCCACCCCACCCCCATCTCCGACCTCCGCTCTCACCCCTGCCCCTGACATTTCCCTTCATGTTCCGACTCAAGGTTTCGTGAATACCCCTTTTCAGTGTGACGAAAGTTTGGTTTAGATGACGACTTTTCCTGAGCTGACTCTGTGCCCTCAGATTTATGTCTGTTGTTCTGGGTGTGTGCTTGTGTGTAAGATGTGCATCTGACATATATAACTTTAATGATCTTCGAAACCTATCATTAAGAAAGAGCTCATCAGAAAAAAATTTCCCTGGGGGCTGGGGGAGGTGGAAGTGGGCAAAGGGGGTGTACATAAAGATGGAAAGAGACCTGACTTGGGGTGGTGAGCACACCATGCAGTGTGCAAAGGAAGATTTATTGAGGTGCACACTTGAAACCTACATGGTTTTATTGACCAGTGCCACCCTAATAATTCAATAAAATTAAAAAAGAATACACTACCACACTACAAAAAAAAAAAAAGAAAGAATATTAAAAAAATTCTCTGAGGAGGAGCTGTGGAAGTGAGAACCTGAATTTTTACCAAGCACCAGCCATTTTTAAAAAGGTAAGTTAGAGAAAGAACTCTGGAGAAAGAACTTAAGCAGTGGGAAAAACAAAGGTGAGGTGTCCGAGGCCCAGCCGAGCTGGTGTTCGTGGAGAGCCGGGGCAGGCCCAGGTCGGGAAGGTGGTGCAGGAGGGTGAGCGAGCTGCTCGTAGCTGTGTTCGGAGAGGGGGAGGGCCATGCAGCAGGAACGGACAATGAGGGTTTAAGTTCTGGACTCCTGAATTAAACTGAACAGTATAATCCCCCCTCACGGGACCGGGTGCCAAAATTTGGAAGGTCCGAGTCAAAGTGGCCTTGGGGCCCCCCTCACAAGGACGCATGGTAGGCGGTGGGTCAGTTGCAGGCCAAGAGCGCATGGGGCAACCCGAGTACTTTGGGCAGTAGGAGGGATAACCGCTGGAGGAGCCGTGCCTGCGGAAAGGGGGCTCTATCCCCAAGTCTCCCAGCCTGGAAAGGGAGGAAGACGCTGAGGCCGATCTTCCTGGTGGTGTGTGCTGACTTCCTGCTGAGGACACGCTCAGGATTCCAAGGAACAGAGAGAGGAGAAAAACTCTGACTGCACATCAGGGGAGATTTCCCGAACAGGCTAAGTTGAAAGGAAAGAAATCTAACTTCTCATCCCCCCTTAATTTTTTTCATAATAACCTTTCAGGTGATTTATTTTCCCAGCATCCCCAGTTGGCTGACATAACTTTGTAAAGACCACACAAATATTTAATGATTGAGCTGTAAGCAGAACCTAAGGCTGTGGCTCCCAGTGCAGTGATTTCATGCTAAAAATTGCATGAAAATCACCTGACTCTCGTTTTTAATGGAATAAAAAAATAAATTATGCAGTTGGGAGCTGTCCAGCACAGTGATTGCACCATAGTACACACTCTGTAAATGTTTGTTGAATTAAATTAGAAATTGGAAAGATTCATAAGCTTTTCTGTGTTAGTCCAGCCCCTCTTTTGCTCTGACAGGGAAAGGAGCTGGGAGATGATTTTGCCAAGGTCACAGGGCTCGTTGGCCGCAGAGCTCAAGGTCATATGGCTCCTTGGCAGAGAGTTAGAGTGAGGACCCCAAGCCCTCTGCCTCTGAGTCCAACCCTCCCTTCCTGACATCGCGTCTGGGGTGTGAGTGAGGCCCGCCCTCCCGCGTCCTGCGTCTGTGGGCAGAGAGACAGGACGTTGTTTAAAGCTGTCTTGTTGTAAGTCCGGTCACCAGCAGCCGAGTGGGAAAAGACAGTCTCCAAGTTGTCAGGGCCATTAGAAACCTGCGGTGGGGTGTTGTATTCCTGATGGGAAGGGTTACAATGGTTGAGTGTGGTTATTCTTGGGCCCATTCCGAAACCAAGAGTGTATATTCTCAGCAGGCTTAATACAGACAATTACAGTTAAACCCAAGCCTCCAGATATATATATCCAGCTACATATCCAGGGCCTGGTAATTCCACGTTCACGGTTAGTCCCCTCATGCTGGGTGCTACCCACATGCGGCAGGGGACAGGCTGGCAGAGACTGCAGACACGATTCCTCCAGCACCACCTCCAGTAGTGGGTCCTTGTCTTCCTGTGTCACTCACGACTTCAGGTGGCACACAACACTCCTGCGTTCTCTAGTAGTGCAGAGCCAGCCCGAGATGCTCACTCTATGCTCTCCTGCTCCACAAACTGATTTTAGGCCCAGATGACCTTCCAAGGGCAAGGACACCATCAGTAAAAAGACCTCATGGGCCCCGAAGGCCACGGCAGCTGCATGGGAAGGCGGAAGACAAATCACAGACAGAGTGGTTTCATCTTTTGGTTTCACGCAGGGGGCACCCTTATGCCCTGGTGTCCATCGAGGGCTCCTCCCTTAATCCCAGGAGCGCTCTTCCTTACTCGTGCGAGGGGAGAGACGGCCTGCGCAGCACCAGCACTGAATTCACCCCGACGCTCCAGCAGAGTATAAATCGAAAGCCTGACAAATGAGTGCGTCTGCTGGAAACCACTGTTCATCCAGCGTGACCTCTTCGGTTCCAGATGAGAAACGGAGTTCTGGGAAGATTAAATGGCTCAGCCAAGACAGCCGATCAGCCCAGTGCAGAGCAATGCTTGGGTCTCGGGGTTTCTGGCCCTGCAGGGCTGGCTGATGCCTAATTATCGGAGATGATTTCAATGACATCGTGCACTTTGAACTTCTCTTACAACAGCACTTTCGGAGCATTTCATGAGATACATGCAGTCCTCTCCGTGTTACCCAGAGTGCTTAGTTCACCCCAAGGGACTCCTGACCGCCCAGGTTATTCATTCACTGCGCCTCTGAGAAACTTGCCTTTTTACTCCTCCTACATCAAATGCATCTTCCAGGTAGGAGATTCGAGTCCACGGAAGGATCTTTGAATTCGTGGTCCAAACGCTCTGGAGAGGAGCCCGCAGCCACACTGCTCCCTTTGGAGTCCCGCTGCTGCTGGGACCAGTGTGTGCGTCAGGGTTAGCAGGTCCCGATGGGAAGCCCAGAGCTGAGTGTCTTACTGTGGGCAAGGGACTGCTCGGCCTCTCAGTTCCTCACCTGAAACTTGGACCTACAACAGCCCCTCAGCAGCGGATGTGTCCTTGCTACATCACCTGCCCACCCTTTGCATTTGCTCATGATAGAAGCAGTGGGTGTGTCAGTTCATTGTCACCGCCCTACCGACTAGCATCACCTTACCAAAGGTAAGCATGTATGTTAGTTTACAATTTGGGGCAACAAGTAACAGAAGCTGCCTTCTGCCGGCTTGAGCAAATTGAGGCACTTGTAAATGTCAGGGCTGTGCATGAAGCTGGCGGCAGAAACGTGGCTTTAGGACCGCAGGGCTGTCAGACTGCCCAGGAGCACAGCTTTGAAAGGGACTCTTTCCAAGGAGTGCCTAATCGTTTTGCAAAGTGAAATCCGCGGGGAAAAGGTTAGAGAGAAATAATTATGGGCTCTCTCGTTTGCAACCCCAGAACTCTAGCATGAAACATGTGCGAACACTGCCTGATTTTTTGGGCTAGTGGAAAAATGGCTGTTAATATCTCTCCTCCTGGTACCTACTGGGTCTTGTGAGGGACAGTGCAGGCAGCTAGTTTTTGGCTGAGCATTCATTCAAAACAATTTAATTGAGACTAAACAGGGAAGTAGTTTCATACCTATTTCTTGATTTTAAAGGGCTAAAACTTTACCTATCATGTAGCTAATAATTCCCCATTTTCTGTTTTCACAGTTTTTACCTTCCCTTGCATCAGCAGGTGAGAGTCTGTAAGAGACAGATGCAAAACATCTATATGAAGCGTCAACCCCCTCAGGACATGGATCTAAGACAAGATGCCCCGTCTCCTGGGGTGCCTCCCATCGTTCTGTGTGGTGAAAATCACGGAAGTCATCTCACCGTGTGACGGGGAAGTCGAATACGGTGCGTGGTAAGCACTCAGTGAGAGGTATCTGGTAAAGATGAGGATGAGGATGATGATGGCAATGACAGTAGTTTTAGTGGGAGAGAAATCAAGCAAAACAAGCAGACAATTGGTAATAGAGTAAGTACAGACTTCGGAACCATACGGAGCTAGGCTCAAATCTTAGTCCTCAATTTACCAGCTGGGTAACTTTGGACAAGTCGTTTAAGTTTTCTGAGCTTCAATATTGTGATCTCTGAAATGGGCAGCAGCAATGATAATGCCTCCATCATGTATTTGTTTGGAGAATTAGGAGGAACATACACAAATGTCATTCTCTCAGTAGATAGATACTGAATATAGATCGACATGCCCCTATTTCTATAGTACAGATAATCTGCATGTAATGTGTATACACATAACTTGTAATAATAGACATATAAATTGTCACAGTATTTTCACTTACTAATGTGTTTTTTAAGGGAAATGGTCATTGGAGGAAAAGGTCTTTTTGTAAGGCTCATGGACATTTGGAGATTGTTCTCTTCTTCAGTGTTCTCATCTTGCGTTCCTTAGGGGACTGTCAGGAGAGCATGCCCTGCTGGGGGTCAGGTGCTTCACTCAGATGTCATGGTCACTGTGCCAGGCTCCATTTAATAGACGACAGCTAAGGGCACACTAAATGACATCCTAGTACCTCAAACCCATTAAGAGACAAGTCACTAACTCCACAGGAAAATGGATTGGGAATAACTTTGTGATGACCTTGTGTTCCTGGAGCTTAGGGGTTCTCCTCACATCCATTTCATCTAATGGACCCAGAGAGCTCTCGTCCCCATTATACGAATGGATAAGCTGTTCTACGAGATCAGCGAGAACACGTCGGGTCCCACTAAGAGAGAATATTGCTACCCAACACAGGATCCAGGTGGCCTTCATTTCTGCCTCTGTTCTCACTCCTGGACACCACATCCTGGCCTTCCCTGCTTTTGTGCAAGTCTGAGACGAATGTGAACCAACACAAAACAAAGTGATGCTTGGAATTACACTCTAAGGTAGTCACCCTAAATACTTTAGGCCTTCAAGCAGGGCACCGGGGTAAAGAGGAAATAGGAAACCACATAGTATGCAATATGAGGCAGAGTAGAGGAACTGAGAACATTTAGTGTAGAAAAGGAAGACTATAACTCTAGAACATAATACTAGAAATATTACCCAGCCAAGTAGCATTGTGAAACTCACAAATGACTTACCTATCACTGTCTCCTCATTTACCCTTCAGAAGAATGTGTGGTTTAATAGAGTTGCCTATTTTTACAAATGAGAAATCTCAAGCTTGAGCTTGGTGATATCTTTAAAGTGATGTTCCCAGGAAATTAGCAAAGGCAGCATCTTGAGGGAGGTGGTATTAAATAGTCCAGTGTTAGCTGCCAGCTCGCCCCATAGCCCTGACTCATGAAGCCCCAACCTTGCCTCGACCATCACTACCTACCACATCTGGCTCTGCCTTTCCTCCCAGTGGCTTCTCTCCAGCCCCTCGATTTGTGACATTCTGGATGCGTGTCACTACTGCCATGCCTGTCACGTCTGCTACCGCTGACTCTAAAGGGGTATTTGTATATAGAATGTCATTCAGTTGGACAAAAGCAGGAAAGTAGGCAGACTTAACTAATTGTACTTTGTTATTTTCTATTAGAGCCATGGAAATCATAAGATGATTCTAGAAACTGCATATGATCTTGTTTGCAAAAGG
>PVJI01018511.1:0-33217 GCA_004026765.1 Micronycteris hirsuta | reverse complement strand
TGTGCTGTTGGTGGGATTACAAACTGGTGTAGCCTCTATGGAAAAGAGTAGAAAATTTTCTCAAAAAACTGAGAATAGATATACCATATAGCCCTGCAATTCCATTTCTGGGTACATATCCAAAAAAATGAGAACACTAATTCAAAAAGATATATGCACCCCTATGTTCATTGCAGCATTATTTGCAATAGCCAAGATACGGAAGCAGCCTAGGTGTCCATTAAAAGAGGAATGGATAAAGAAAGAGTGATACACACACACAATAGAATATTATGCAGTGATAAAAAAGAAATGAAATCTTGCCATTTGAGACAGCATGAATGAATCTGGAGGGTATTACGCTAAGTGAAATCAGTAATACAGAGAATACTATATGGTTTTACTTATACGTGGAATCTAAAAACAAAACAAACAAACAAAACAAAAACAGACTCAGAAACAGAGATCAAAGGGATGGTTACCAGAAGGGAAAGAGTGGGAAATGGGTGAAAAGAGCAAGGGGAATATAGTCCACGATATTGGGATAAGTTTACACAGTGACAGATGATTAGTAGAATTAGTAGGGTGATCACACTGTAAGGTATAAAAATGTTTACTCACTATATTGTACCCCTGAAACTAATATAAGCAATATAAGATTGTATATTAACTATACTTAAATAAAAATAAATTCAAAAAAGAATATCAGAAATAATTTTAAATGATCACAATATGTAAATAGCTAATACAGATTTTGGTAAAGCCATCCCAGAACTCTCAAAGCACATGCTGCAGGTGGCCAGACAGGTCACCTGGACAAGAAAAGTGGGCTAGGTGATGTGAAATCTCCTGATTTTAAAATATATTGACAACTAATGCAAATATTCGGTAATATTGCAAAGGTCAAATGAAATATGCCTACTAGCCAGACTTGGCCTATGTACCACCAGCTTGCTACTGCTGATCTATGTGATGGAATATTTTTGAAAGCTTTGTGATTAAAGTATTTTTTGTATATTTTTAAAAAATTTTATTGTTTTTTCATTACTATTTATCCCCTTTATACCCTACCCCTGGCCCTGCAATTACCCCACTGTTGTCCACGTGAGAATGTTCTTCATATAGCATTAAGTCAAAAGGCGGGGAGGAGTGTATAGCACTAATTACTTTTAAAAATTACTTTAAAATTTTATGTAGAAAAAAAAGACTAACAGAAAGGTATCAAAATCACGATCTCTATAACTAGAGGGAAGCAATGGATAATTTTTCTTTACACTTACCTGTACTTTCAAAATTTCCAAAGAAGGATTTATTATTTTATAACATTTTAAAAACTATCCCAGAGAAGAAAAAAATCATTTGCTCAGCGCTTTCATTGGGTCCATATTAAAGTTGCATCATTAATTGGGCAATGTCCCTGAAAAGGGCAACTCAGAAAGGCCAACAATCTCTTTTTTCCAACTGCATGTTAAATTTTGTGTGTAAATGTCTGTTTGTGAGGCCCCACCATTTTGAATTGCTGTAGAACTTACTAATTTGAGGTTATTTTCTTTTTTTTAAAGATTTTATTTGTTTATTTTTAGAGAGAGGGGAGGGAGAAACAGCAATGTATGGTTGCCTCTCACATGGCCCTCACTGGGGACCTGGCCCACAACCCAGGCATGTGCCCTGACTGGGAATCGAACTGGGACCCTTTGGTTCCCAGCCCGCACTCAATCCACTGAGCTACACCAGCCAGGGCCTAATTTGAGGTTATTAACAGCTTGGAACCATTGCTGAAGGTAGTTCTAAAAACAGTGCGAAGGAATTCTGTATATGAAGCACTTAGCCCACAGACACAATAAATGGTTGCTTTAAAAATAATACATTCAGACTGCTGGCCAAGATGGAGGCGTAGGTAGACACACTGCCTCCTCACACAACCGAAAGAGGAAAAACAACAATTTAAAAAACAAAAACAGCCAGATCTGACAGAAAACTGAACTGAGTGGAAGTCTGACAACCAAGGAGTTAAAGAAGACACGTTCATCCACACCAGTAAGCAGGGCGGAGCCGGGAGGAGAGCACTCGGCAAGACGCGGTTTGTGGAGTGGTACCGGCAATGCTCCAGCTGCCCGGAGAGGCCCGTGGCAGGCGCGCCTGGCCAAAATGCGGCGGGCACACTCAGTGAAACTGGGGCTGAGACTGGTGGACCAGGCAGTCCCTCATTCTCGCGCAGATAAACCGGGAGAAAAAGCTGGGGAGCGGAACAGACTGCGCGGCCCACCAACGCAGGGAAATAAAGCTTCAAACCACCAATTGAATACACCTGTGGGGGTTGAGATGGCAATGGGAGGAACTCCCGGCCTCACAGGAGAGTTTGCTGGGGAGACCCACAGGGACTTGGAACTGTGCAGACCTGTCCACTCACCCTGGAGCCAGCAAAGAAGGGCCCAACTTGCCTGTGGGTGGCTGGGAAGTGCGGAGAACAGAGCAAGCGCCATTGTTCTCTCAGGCCCCGCCCCCTCAGACAGCATCACAAAACAACAACGTGGGTTACCCCGCCCTGGTGAACACCTAAGGCTCCACCCCTTAAAGTAACAGGCGCACCGAGAAAAAAAATGGCCCAAATAAAAGAACACATCAAAGCTCCAGAAAAAATACAACTAAGTGACGAAGAGATAGCCAACCTATCAGATGCACAGTTCAAAGCACTGGTAATCAGGATGCTCACAGGATTGGAAGAAAGATAGTCACAATTAATTGCACAATATAAAGGAAATGAGGGGAAATCTGCAGGGAATCAACAGGGATGAGAAGGAAACTGGGACTCAAATCAACGGAGTGGACCAGCAGAAAGAAAAAAACATCCAACCAAAAAAGAATGAAGAAACAAGAATTCAAAATACTGAGGAGAGGCTTAGGAACCTCCAGGACATCTTTAAATGTCCCAACATCCAAGTCATAGGAGTTCCAGAAGGAGAAGAGGAAGACCAAGGGATTGAAAACTTATTTGAACAAATAATGAAGGAGAACTTCCCCAAGCTGGTGAAGGAAATAGACTTTCGGGAAGTCCAGGAAGCTCAGAGAGTCCCAAAGAACTTGGACCCAAAGAGGAACACACCAAGACACATCATAATGACATTACCCAAGATTAAAAATAAGGAGAGAATCTTAGAAGCAGCAAGAGAAAAGGAGACAGTTACCTACAAAAAGAATTCCCATAAGACTGTCAGCTGATTTCTCAAGAGATCTTGCAGGCAAGAAGGGGCTGGAGAGAAATATTCCAAGTCATGAAAGGCAAGGACCTACATCCAAGAATACTCTATTCAGCAAAGCTATCATTTAGCATGGAAGGGCAGAGAAAGTGCTTCTCACGTAAGGTCAAGTTCAAGGAGTTCATCATCACCCAGCCTTTATTGTATGAAATGTTAAAGGGATTTATATAAGGCATAGAGGGATATCAACAGGGGAGTGCTAGGGGAAGAGAGGGAGAAAAGGTCCAGAGAATAAGTAGCATAAACGGTAGGTAGAAAACAGACAGGGGGAGGTTAAGAATAGTATAGGAAGTATAGAATCCAAAGAACTTATGTGTATGACCTATGGACAAAAACTAAAGAGTGGGGAATGGCGGTGTGGGAGTGGAGGGGAAGAAAGGGGGGAAAATGGGACAACTGTAATAGCATAATCAATAAAATATATTTTAAAAAATAAAAATAAAAATAATACATTCAGAATTGGCAGGGAGTAGAAGTGTCTCATTCTCAAATAAGAATTGAAAATAAGCAATTACGTTACTTTTTGAGGCTAAGAATAAGCATTGAAGAGTAAAATCAGGAATAAGTTTCTAAAATGGATAATTGCCAACAGAAATAATGCCCATAAACATAAAACTGATTAATCTTTTTAAAAAGAACAACAAAAGGCAATGACATTTTGTTTTTATGCCATCAATCAGCTATTGATTTGTGTTCACTTTTCAATACTGTGCCCAGAGGTTATTGCTATAAGGCAGAATTAAGTGTATATGGAATGTTTTCCATTGCATTCAAAGGCTGCATTTGGTGTGATTTTATTTAGATTCACTTACAAAAAGAACTCTTATACTAAGTCTATATAGCTTAATAAAAATCTTAGAGTTGAGAAACTAGCTGAGTAACTCAATGGCCAGCCCCATGGGGCTACTCTCCTGGGAAATCAGGCACCCCTGGGTCATTTTCACGCTACCATTCCTTGCCCTCACCCCCAGCCTCAGCCAGGCTCTTCCAATTGCCTGCTTCTGCTGCAGAGCACAGGAGCACCAGGGAGAGAATGTCTTGCCTCTGAGGGGTCATTTAAACCTGGAAGCAAAGACGGAAATTTCCTCTCCAGGAAGGCAGCCCTGCTAGAGTGTCCTGTTGTTCACAGATGTCTTCCCCCTTCATCTTCCGTGACTCTTGTATCCTGGACCCCGACTTAATCCTGTGTTGGGCCCCTGCATTCTGCAGTAGCTTATGGCTCTCACTAACTTCAGAAACACCTGCCTTCGACTTGCCTACCATGATGCTGACCACAGCCCACACCGATTTTGAGGCCACTATCTATGGCTTAGTTACTAGTTTTTCTAAACCCCCCTCCCCACCTCCTCTCTACCACTACCACCTGTGTCTCAGATTCTGGTCAGCGTGGGTGAACTAGAGATCATGTCCAGGTTCCTTTCCAGGTGCTCTTTGCCCAAATCCCCAACCCCTGGTCATCATAATCTAGCAATAAAATATGATTGCAAGTCCTCTGGGGAAGCTTTCTTCAAATACTGGCCAGAAGTTGTTGAAGTATGCCTCTATTATAGCCTGCTTTCCCTTCTCTTGTTGCTCCCGTTTAGCCCATGTTAATAATGAGTTCTTCCAGTTTTTATTTTCCATTCTGCACCATTCTAGAACTCTTTCAGAGAAAAGGTGTTTGGGGACTTAGAAAAGCATGTTCTCTTATGTTACCATATCCAGGAATGAAAGAGATGAAACACTGAATAATCTTGAAATAATCAGGTGAATTTTCATGATGCAAATTTACCCATATTTACTTTCATATTTTGATCCACTAAATATGCAAGTTATTTTACATTCACCAAACCCAGTTTAAATAAGGGTGCAAGGAACCCTGTCTACTTGTCAGGAAGCTATAAAGTTTCACCATGGGTGGATGAGGGTTGCCTGTTGACACATTTTTCAGTAATTCCTGAATCACACAGGACAGGCAAACGAGTAGCAGACCTAAGAGAGGCACATGAAAGAGAACAACTTCTTTACGAAAACTTACTCCTCTGAGAATGTAAATTTGATAATACTCATATGTAGAGAAGCTGACCTTATTTAGTGTTCATTTTAAGAGTGTCTAGTTTGGGGCTTGGAGGAAAGATGCATTATTCATCTGCCACTTCTCTACCAGCCCCTTAAACAACAAGTCGAATTTGCAGGTCTGTTCACAGCACTTAGCCCGACACGCTCTCCCACATTTTGGCTGCACTGCCTCAGGCGCACGCTCTCTGTGAAGGTGATGACTTTGAAGCCCAGACGCTGAGCTCACATAGTAACCATGAGTATGCACCAGTCACTGCGGCCAGGGGAGGAGAGGATGCCAGCGCTACAAGCCATCAGCAGCTCGAGCAGAGGAACAAGGAGTCACAGTAAGGGGAGGGGTCAGGTAGAGATGTTACGTGTACCCGGCACCACAAAAACACCTCCCTGCCCACTGGTGGGTAAAACAGGAGTTAGGTTTCCAGGCCCGTGTGGCTTATGAGTTCTGAACGACATGGTCTAGGTTTGGGCAAGGAGATTTATACTAGAAAATCAAGTTCCATGACCACCTCTGTTGGCCAGAATTACTACACTTTCCAGCCTCCTAGGTGATAAGAGTAAATCTGAAGTAGGAAAATGCTCAAGATATTTTACTTCCTGTTTCTGTTTCTGAGGAACAGTCTTATGACCTCTAACAGGGAATATCTCCTCCTTTAAACCACATAAAAGTTTAGAGGTTAAACACACTATTTTTGGCTTCATATTATTTGGTGATAAAAGATAGCCTCAACAGTGAACATTTTAAGCAATATGGCAGGTCCTTGAATAACATCATTTCATTATAACATTGATGAGATGCCACAGGAACTTAACGCAAATTAATACCAGCCTTTGGTAAAATTGGTTTCATTATATACATGTCATTTTGCTTAGTCAAAGAACCTACTGACTATGTTAAGCAAGGACTTAACTGTAATTTAACCCAGCCCTATGCTCTACATTGAACAGTATTGAGGACAAAATTTTTAAAGACAAATAAAAACCTTGGAGCAACTGTATTGCAAGTTAACAGGTTTATCTCAGCAGGTTAGGCTGCCATGTAACTCTCCTCCTTCCCCAGTGAGTTCTGAAACAGAGCAAGGATCGGACCGCACCTCAGGCGCTGCTGAGCCATCCAACTGGGGTCGCTGTGAGGTCCTGATGTAAACGTGTAGGAACAGCAGCAGTGCAGAATAGGGCGGGGACAAGGAGAAGTGGCCAATGTCATCAATCAGCATGACCCCCATCTGGGCACTGAAGAAATACTGTCAGAGCCAGGGTTTTTGTAACATGTTCACTAACATCAGATTCTTACTTTCTCCATCTTGGTTTAATAAAACTGAGAATTGCCTGATTTTACAGACCTTTCCAAACTATCAATTTTATATTTTTAAGTCCAAATTAATGTAAGACTGTCCTCAAAATAGAATCACATCTAAACCTGGTCATTAATGGAAAAATCTATTTAAGCTTGCAGCTTTAAAAGTCCAAGTTAAATTCTGATTTTGAAACATCACTGGCAAATCTAAAAGTAAAATAAGAAAAAGTGAAGCAATGGAAAATTCCCCCGGCTCACAGTGTTGAACAGAAGGTATTTCCAATTCTCAACATGTGTTTTAGAACTTTCTTTTATAAGAAAGAGAGATCATTCCACTCCTGTCATGCAGAGCACTTCATAAAGAAAATAAATTTCTCTTGAAATGTTACCTTTGTATTTACATTTTTAAAAGAAACAGGCAGAATTTCAAGGGTAAATTCCATCCTAATGGTCTCCTTACCCAGATACTTTCAAGTATTATCTGCCTCGGAAATTGGCAGTTTAATCTATTTTCCCAGTAGAAACTGCAACATGAATTACTGATTATTTCTTTGAAGTGAAATTGTCACTAAATGGTAGAAAGAGACCTAAACGCTCATTGTAGCATTCCAAATCCAAATAGCATTTAAACAGAAAAGGTAAAGAACCATTTTTCTTTCATTTAGATCATTAACCTTCTCTCATTTATAGTAAATAAGGTATTGAGGTATCAAAAAACACAGTCTTTGAAGAAAAACAATTATTTCACAAAAGCTTTCTGTATAAATTTTTAAAAGTAGAAAAGTGGTGTTCATGGTAAAATTTTAAAAAGCAGGGAGAAGGACAACTTAATCAAGAATCACTAAAAAGAAATTAGAAAGTAAACCAATATGTTGTCAAATAATTAAAATTTAGTTTTTCCTCTAACTTTCCTCTAACAAGAAATTTTCTGATCTGTTTTATTTTTCTGTACCTTCCAAGCAAAAGCAATTTAAAATCTGAATCACAGATGAGTTTTCAAGACTTTTGGCCAATATGGAGGTGTAGGTAGACACACTGTACCTCCTCGCACAACCAAAAGGTGGACGACAAATTTAAAAACAAAAAACAACCAGAACTGACAGAAAATTGAACTGTATGGAAGTCCAACAACCAAGGAGTTAGAAAAGAAACATTCATCCAGACTGGTAGGAGGTGCAGAGCCAGGCAGCTGCGCAGAGAGGACTTGCAGCAAGGAGGCAGCTGGAGGACCGGGGTGGGCGAGGCAGTGGCTGGTGGAGCAGGCGGTCCCACATTTGTGTGCAGATAAACCAAGAGGAACAACTGGGGAGCAAGACAGACCACACAACCCAGGGTTTCAGTTTGGGAAATAAAGCCTCAAAACCTCTGGCTGTAAAAACCTGTGAGGGTATGGCATGGGGAGAAACTCCCAACCTCACAGGAGAGTTCATTGGTGAGACCCATGGGGTCCTAGAATGTACACAAACCCACCCACCTGGGAATCAGCACAGAAGGGCCCAATTTCCTTGTGGACAGTGAAGGAAGTGACTGAAAGTTGGGAGAGAACTGAACAAGTGGCATTATTCCCTCTTGGACCCCTCCCCCACAAACAGCACCACAACGCAGCAACGGGGGTTACCCCACCATGGTGAATACCTAAGGCTACACCCCTAACTACATAACAGGCCCACTAAGACAAAAAAAAAATGGCCCAAATGAAAGAACAGATCAAAGCTCCAGAAAAAAATACAACTAAGCAATGAAGAGATAGCCAATCTATCAGATGAACAGTTCAAAACGCTGGTAATCAGGATGCTCACAGAAACGGTTGAGTATGGTCACAAAATAGAGGAAAAAGTGAAGGCTATGAAAAGTGAAATAAAGGAAAATGTACAGGGAACCAACAGTGACAGGAAGGAAATCGAGACTCAGATCAACAGTTTGGAGCTGAAGGAAGAAAGAAACATTCAACCAGAACAGAATGAAGAAACAAGAATTAAAAAAAATGAGGAGAGGCTTAGGAACCTATGGGACAACTTTAAGCACTCCAACATCTGAATCATAGGGGTACCAGAAGGAGAAGAGGAAAAGCAAGAAATTGAAAATTTATTTGAAAAAATAATGAAGGAGAACTTCCCCAATCTGGCAAAAGAAATAGACTTCCAGGAAGTTCAGGAAGCTCAGCAAGTCCCAGAGAAGTTGGACCCAAGGGAGCACACACCAAAGCATATCATAATTACATTACCCAAGAATAAAGGTAAGGAGAGAATCTTGAAAGCAGCAAGAGAAAGGGAGAGAGTTACCTACAAAGTAGTTCCCACGAGACTATCAGCTGATTTCTCAAAAGAAAACTTGGAGGTAAAAAGGGCTGGAAAGAAGTATTCCAAGTCATGAAAGGCAAGGACCTCCATCCACGATTACTCTATCCTGCAAAGTTATCATTTAGAATGGAAGGGCAAATAAAGTGCTTCCCAGATAAGGTCAAGTTAAAGGAGTTCATCATCATCAAGCCCTTATTATGTGAAATATTAAAGGGAATTATCTAAGAAAAAGAAGATCAAAAACTATGAACAGTAAAATGACAACAAACTCACAACTATCAACAACCGAACCTAAAAAAACAAAACAAAAACAAACTAAGCAAACAACTAAAACAGGAACAGAATCACAGAAATGGAGATCACATGGAGGGTTATCAGTGGGGGAGGGGAAGAGGAGAAAGGGGGAAAGGTGCAGGGAATAAGTAGCATAAATGGTAGGTAGAAATTAGAGGGGTAGAGGTTAAGATTAGTATAGGGAATGTAGAAGCCAAAGAACTTATATGTATGACCCACAGACATGAACTAAAGGGGTGGGAATGCAGGTGGGAGGGGGTATGCAGGGCAGAGGGGAATAAAGGAGGGGAAATGGGACAATTGTAATAGAGTAATCGATAAAATATATTTAAAAAAACAAAAGAAATGAGTTTCTGACATTCATTATAGCAAAGTACTTAACATTTGTTTTGCTATCACACAAACCTTTGATGGTCTCCATGGCAGCAGCATCAACATCATCCTGAGTATTTGAGAATTATCTGATATCTAGTCAAACTAATGCCTTCCCCTAGGAGCATGGAGCCAAATAGATGCTTCCAAGTACAGGCATGCCTCATTTTGCTGCACTTCACTTTATTGCAAGTCACAGATGCTGTGTTTTTTTTACAAATTGAAGGCAAGGCCCTCCACCAGCAAAAATACTACAACTTTATGGAAGGACCTACTTTATTGGGAGACTTGCTTTACTGCAGTGGCCTGAAACCGAACTGGCAATATCTCCGAGGTATGCATGTATGTACATCACATTAGGGGAATTAGGTGCTGGAGGAACCTGGCATGCAGCCTTCTCTCTTCAGGGTCTTTCCTTTGGAGCACAGGGACACCAGCCACTCTGCTAGGACTAAGTTATGAAAAATGAGAAGACGAGCAATTTTCCCTGCATAGTAAACCTTGTGAAACTGAGAGGAAATACCAAAATCGGTTTCTGCTACGTGCATGACAACCACAACCAAAGACTTTCAGAAAAGATAAATACAGGAACTTAAATAAAGTTGACAGAGACAGGTTTAACCAATTACTCATCCTTCTTTATGGTAGTTTTTTTTTTTAAGAAAGCGAAGAATTTGGTGCCTTTATTTTATTCTGCCCTACACAATCAAGAATTAACAAAGAATAAAATCATTTTAAAAAACTTTTTAAGATTAAACAATGCCTGCTATTGCATCATACTCCCAACTCTATCAGTAGAAAGTAAAGTCAAATTTTTGTTCCCACAAACCCACCAATCGCCACAGTCCCCAGTGTTTGCCCCTCCCCCATAGCACCCCAAGCTTGTTTATACCACCCTAGCCCCATTCTCCAATATTCGTCTTTATCTCACCCTCCTCCTTGAGTCAGTGCTTAAGAAACTCAGATAGGCTTCTACTACACCTGGCAGCAGCAGTCCATCCTTTCTGACAGGTTTTTGTAAAATGCTTACTACTTTATAATTCAAGAGTTACTCAATGAGAATAAGATAGATGGAAATGTACGTATCCAATCTCTTGAAACTCAGGACCATTTTTAAATCTCTGTAAACACTTCTTTTGAAATAGCTTATAAACCAGTCATAGGTCCACCTGATTTGTTCCTGGAATACAAAATAATTGTTTGCTTGTTATTCATAAAATAGGTATCTACATATTACCCATTATCTCAAGCCAATTGAATTAATAATAATTGTAGGCAAACTCTGTGTCAAACATTCTTTGGTTTCATGAAGAAGATGAGCAAGACATGGCCCCAACACCAAAGTACTCAGGTTAGTGGAAAGTCAATGGCATAAGTAAAAAATTACAACACAGCCTTGGTGAATAATGGAATGAAAGCATGTACATGGTACAGAAACAGGCATAAAAAAAAGAGTTTTTGTGGGTTTTCTGAGCCTCCTTCAAAGTCCCACCTGCCAAAAATATGCACATTCTTTCCCAAACTTGCCGTGATATGTGCAATATTCACAATGAGAGTTATTCATTTGGAAAAAGAAATTATATCCAGGCCCACACACCATGTTGGTGCTACAAAAGCATAATTTCTCAACAACTATTATTGTATTAGCATAGATCCATTTGTTCTTTAAAACATGGGACACAAAATATGTGTGTGTTGGTGAGGAGATAATTAAGGGTTAGTTCACGGGACACAGCCCATCAAGGAGTGGCTCCGACATGCGTTCAGAAGCACCTAGAGGTGAACCAGCTTGGGGAGGCATCAGCTAAAGTGCCCAGGCTGGTCCTGACTCAGTTTATTAAAAACAGTGTTATTACTCACTTTCTCCTAAACCTTGGTCATTAGCTAATCAACAGGCATTTATTAGACACATTTCTCCCACTTTGTGTTTTTACAGTACAGTCTTTGGAGTCGAATCAAGACCACCCTCCTCTCTACTGATTTAGGACCGCCTCATGCTCTGTTGCCAGCAAGACATCACACAAGGGCAGGAAGGGAAAAAACTGAAAACTGAAATTTCTCGTGTGGTGCTCAGGTAAGTGGCAGCTGAGTTGCCTCCTTCCCCTCCAATGCAAGTGGCTTTCGGTTGCTGTCAGCACACTGGTCTCCTCTGTCCGCTTTGGTCAGCTCACAGTTCCTGCTCACATTACAGCACAGCTGGTGCTAACCACCCCCTAATCTTTCTTTAATCAGTTCCATCAGTTTTCTTTCCATCCCTTCCTTAAGCAAATGAGAAAAAAATGAAAGTTTCTAACAGTGAAAAGAGTAAAGTTCAAGAGAGGCTAAATAATGACTCAGCATCATTAAATAGCAACAAAATTCAAGGCAACATCTGAGCTCGAGATTTGTCTCCAGTTCCCCTACATCCTCACTACCCAAATGGTAATCAAAGCAAGATGGGAAGGGTGTTGGGGCGTGGGGGGGAAAGGTGAAGGGATTAAAAAGAATCATTAGGCCCGGCTGGTGTAGCTCAGTGGATTGAGCGCGGGCCGGGAACCAGAGGGTCCCAGTTCGATTCCCAGTCGGGGCACATGCCTGGGTTGCAGGCCAAGTTCCCAGTGAGGGCCATATGAGAGGCAACCATACATTGCTGTTTCTCCCTCTCTTTCTCCCTCCCTTCTCCTTTCTCTAAAAATAAATAAATAAAATCTTAAAAAAAGAAGAATCATCAATTATAAACGCAATCATGGGAATGTTAAGTACAGCATAGGAAACAGTCAGTAATACTTTAATAACCATGTATGGTGCCAGATGGGTACTGGACTAATGGGGGTGATCACTTTGTAAATTATGTAAATGTCTAATCACTGTGTTGTACACTTGAAACTAATATAATATTGTATGTCAATTGTAATTTAAATTTTTAAAAATTTATTTAAAATCAAATAAAATAAATTTAAAAAATAATCAAAGAATGATCTTCATTTTTACACCATGCTCACATTGTATCTTTGAGTGGTAATTACAACTCAACTGTTGCTACAATCTACAAGTGAAAAAAAATGTAGGCAAGGTTTTTGAAAGAGAAGTTTAATAATGAAAACGGCATACATACATGAGAAGGAAAGCCACTTTTATATACACAAAGACTTTTTAATGCTAATTAGCTCTAATTAAGACTAGAGCATTTCAAAAAAAATAGTATAGTAGCATGAACTTGTCTGACCCAGTTTAGGTAAAATGTCATTTTAAAACAAGATGAAAAAGAAACAACCTTTCATTATCTATACTCCATATTGAACACGATCACTCCAGAAACATCACATAGTCCTGATATGTAAATAATTATACCTGTATTCTTTGATACCATGGTTACCTTTTTCCTACATATGCCCTTAATCTCTAAAGGGATAATTAAATATAAGAGAGGGGGGGAAAGCCAGGAGAAGATATCATTTAATCTAGTCTGTAGTAAATTGTGTGAGTGAGGGGAACCATTTAACCTGTACATTATCAACTCATAGGAGTATTATAAGGTTCTATAAAATCCATGTGCCAAAAAAATTTCCAGGCAGATTCTCTACACCATCAATCATTTTTTGGTACCCTCCCACCCTCCCACCCCCAGCCAGGATCTGCTGAAGGATACAATGCAATTAATTGATTTGAGTTTTGTGACCTTCACATCTTTTTTTCTGCATGTATTACACATTTGGGAGTAGAATGAGCTGGGATCCATTACTGTTGCAGCTGGATTATAAATGAGGAAGGCTGGCCCTACCCATTCCTACTGGGAATTGTTAGAAACATTTTAGGAAAAAATTTTGACCCATAATTTTCTTGGCTAAAACATCTCAATTTAATAAGATGGGTTATTCTCCTAAATCAGCTATGTGTTCATGGCATAAATATGTTGCTTTCACTTCCCATTTTAAAACGAAAATTCAGTTTACAGGCTGATATCCATGACAGAAAACATGGAAATGGCACAAAGACACCACCTGCCTAAAAATCATGAAATGGGAGGCAAACTTATAAAGCTAGCATGCAAATGAATAATTAGGTCAGATTTCATATTCAACTCAACATAGTTTTAGAGCCAACAAAAAATATTTGTACAGTTTTTATCCTTTTTTCTAAAGTACTATTAAGTCAGTGTTGTTTCACTGCATCACAATGCACTAGGTAGTAAAAAAGGGGAGGGAGGCAGGGAGTAACCAACCATGGTGACCAGATACTGCAGAATTAAAAAGAAAGAGGCGGGAAGAAAATCAGGTAAAGTCTGCAGTTGTTTTATTGTGTAAAGTAAATGGGACTTTAGGGCACATAAATGTGAACAAATACCCTTAAAGCATTGCTGTGATGAAAATGGAATCCTATTTCTCAAATAAATGCCCCTTTATCTAGAACACATGACAATAAGAATTATGTGTATACACTCAACTATAAAGGCTATATGTATCTACGAGACTCCAAAGCACTTTATGAATAAAAAAACATTTTTTTAGTTATTTACCATGCACTTTTAGTGCTAACTGCATTTTATTGTTTTCAAATAAGGTCTTATTGAATATTATATTGCTAGGTTAATGAGAACGTTCTAATAATCAGAACATTTCATTCCTCAATCACACAGCCTAAAAGGAGAGTTGAGCCTAATACTTTAAAATGACTACATGCCATTAAATTACCCTGGGGAATGCTCTTTTTAAAAGAAGCTCTTTCTGTTTCTATGAATCTGGGTTGTTACATTTTGTTCGTTTTTTAGATTCCACATAGAAGTGAGAGCATACAGTATCTGTTTTTCTCTGACTTCAGTTAGCACAGTGTGTGCTGAAGGGGAAGACAGTAGATTACATTGTGATGAAGTTGCACGGTGACAGATGATCCTGGAGTTAGTGGGATGACCACAGCATAAGGTATAAAAGTGACAGATCACCATATTGTCCACCTGAAACTAATACAACTAGTATAATATGGTATACCAACTGTACCCAAGTTTTTTAAGAAGTTCTTTCTGGGCAGTGTGAACATCAGCGGATCTTCAGTGTGGAAACTGCCTTCTCTGACCTGCCCGCTGTGGTTCAGCTGCAACAAGGGTAAGGCAACTGTGTTTATTCCTGGATGGAAGCCTTCGGGTCTCTCCCTGAGAGGGCAGGACTTCCTTTATTTTCCACTTAATAGGTGGGGAGCGGATATTCACATAGAGCTAAGTAATTTGTTCTCACATGAAAAGGTCACACAAAAGACAATCAGAGACAGTGACCCACCAGATTCTCAAATGCCCACTTCACTCCACCTGGCCCCTGGGGAACAACGATCCTCCCGCAGCTCAGTCTCTGCTCCGCCTGAGGGTCCCACGGGCCGACCTGCTCTCGTCGCCCTTGACGTCCACCTGGAACTCCGCCAGCAAGTGGACATTGAAAAGGTGGCGTTCTACAGTTAATGTTTGATAAAACAATTTTTTTAATCTAATACAAATAAGTTTAGGAGAAATTTTAAAGCTAATCAGAAATTTTTAGAAGTTTTACAAATAAAATTAGCATTTAGTAGTGACAAGTGTCATTAACTTTTATCAACTACCTTTCAAATGGGCCCAGCAGAAAACATCCCAACAGTGGCTTAGCTATGTTGACATCCTAGGGAATGTGTTATATGAGGAGGGAATGAAAGAAATACTGACATAAGGGAAGTGCCTTCACACCACACACACACACACACACGTTATCACACATACTTTGCAAAATACCTGGATATCGTCAAGGCTTTCATTAGTTTTACCATGACATGTACTGAGCCCAGAGATTTAGTTTCTGGTGTCCTCATAATGAGTGAAATTGGCAGTCATCGAGTTAAGAAAAAAAAAATAAGTTCACCAAGTATTTTATCTTAATGGTCAGTCTATTCCTGGCCAGAAAAAAATCAAAATGTTCCAGAATGCTTTTGGCAAACATAAAGACATTCTAACATAAAATACCTGTATCAATTCTAACTTCTTTGCATGTGCAATTTAATATTAATAGTGATGATTATTTGGCCCTTTCCTTTCCCCTTCCAAAGCTACCCATTCAAAAACATGCTGGAGAGAAAGTGGGTAGCTACTAATTTAGTTAAAATTTATATAAGATGTGGACCTTTTCCCACCTATAAAATAAAAAGATACTAAGCAGGAATTAATTTAGACTTGAGTTATTACACAAAAGAGAAGTAATCCAAATGAGCTAACCTGTACCATGTGTGGTAGTTAAATGCTGTTTCCCAAATGAAAATGTCAGAAACTAGAGCGGATCCAGGATTTGGCTGGGACATCTTCAGGTACCATAAATGGGGTCAAGGAACCCATAAGTGCTGACTCAGCCCACCCATCAATCAGCAAACCATATACATACTCTCAGCACTGTGGCCTTGACCTAACCCTCGCTCCCTCCCTATCCACAATTAAATTCATCTTTAGTCTAAGGGGAGCCTCGGACTTCATATATATGCATTCTTCTTGACAGCTAAAAAAAAAAAGGATTCTGAGATAGTTAACACAACAGTAACGTGATCTTCATTAACATGCTCAGGAAATTCAAAACTCTGGTAGAAGTGTAAATTACAAGATTAACTCTATAGAGTGGCAAAAAGTTTACTTTTTCTTTAGCAGTTTAATCCCCCTCCACAAAACTTAACATTTTAATAGACGAATCTGACTATAATCTGTATGAAAACTGTGTCACAGGCTTCTCGCTCCATCGACAACACCAAGCACACTGCAGAATATTCACCCAGTAAACCTGCCTCACCTGTGACAGTCTCGCTTCCCTTCCTCCTGAGACTGCTGAGGCGGTCGGGTGTGAGCAGATGCCCTGGGCAACTCGGTAGCAGACAGCAACGCCTCCCCAAGGCACCCCCAGGCCCGGCCGCTTTCTTCTAGAATGCTTCCCAGAACACACACAGTTTTGAATCTCTTTAAATACAGTTTAGGTATAAAATGTCTTGTAGGTATAAAAATTGTCACATCTCTTACTACATTCTGAAATTTTAAACTAAAAAAAAATTCTGTGCCCCAAACTTAATTTTTTGTAGTAAAATACTCATCTTCCAACAGAGTTCAAAATCCAGGGTAATTATATGATACAGTAACAAGTGATCTGTATCTTATCTAGGCTTCTAATCAGTTCCAAAATATGAGTCATACTAAAGCTCATCCCTGTCATGGAAAAAAAAAAAACACAATTAATTGAAAAAGCAAGAATGTACGTTGAAATGCACTTTTGCTGTAGTACATTGCCAAGTTGTAGTCCTAAAATCACCAGTACTTTGTATTTGCTTTCTCTGCATAAAGTTATCCTGCACTTCGCTAAGTTTAAAAAAAAAAAAAAAAATCCTTCTCTACAAAGAACATATAATACTTTTACTAAATCCTAAATCAAGTTTATTAACATTTTCTTGGGCTACTGTTAAATAAAAATGCTGAGATTAAGTGAAACTGAAAATGGTGTGTGGGTTATGTGCCTAACATTTTTTTAAGTATATTTTATTGATTATGCTATTACAGTTGTCCCATTTTTTCCTCCCCTTTATTCCCCTCCACCTTGCACCGCCCTCTCCCTTCAGTATTCTTCTCCCCCTTAGTTCACGTCCATGGGTTGTACATATAAGCTTCTCCATTTCCTATACTATTCTTAACCTCCCCCTGACTATTATGTACCTACCATTTATGCTTCTTATGCCCTATACCTTTTTCCTCCATTTCCTCCCCTCTCCCTACTGATAACACTCCATGCAATCTCCATTTCTGTGATTCTGTTCCTGTTCTAGTTATTTGCTTAGTTTGTTTTTGTTTTTTTTAGGTTCAGTTGTTGATAGTTGTGAGTTTGTTGTCATTTTACTGTTCATAGTTTTGACCTTCTTCTTTTTCTTTGATAAGTCCCTTTAACATTTCATATACAAAGGGTGTGCCTAACATTTTTTCAATGCCGTCTTCCTCAGCGAACATTCCTCTTAAGTTTATAGTGCATGTGTGAAATTCCTTTTGCTTCACTGATCTTCTTTTCTTGAATCTTCTGTTACCATGGATTTTGTGTTGTGTATGTTATTGCCAGGCAGTTTACCAGCAGAAACTGAAGCAATGTAGTCAATCTGTCTCCCCCTAATTAGGCTCTCCTGAACCCTTTCTTTGGATGTCTTGGCCTAGATGAGACACATTTTTCATTCAGGCAGGTGTCTCCAAGGGGCTTATAAAAAGTCTTAGGGAGGACAAAACCATCAGTCATGTTCTTTTATTAGATACCCCTGGAATGGAGCTCCCATCTGCTGGCATCAGATACCGGGACAAGTAGGTACCCTTGTTTCGAAGGAGTACCATTATTCCACCAGCAGTAAGCAAGGTTGGCAATACCTCCCAGGAGCCAAGGGATCCAAGTCAGATGTTCAGAGATTTTTAAAGGGGTCTCAACTGTGCACATGGAATTATAAAAATACTTCTTCAGTTCCCTTAAGAGTCAATTTGTCCCTTCCTATCAGAGAGGAATCATGGGAGAGATTGTCTACCAGAGAAAAGGAATTTGGAGCAAAAGGGCAGACGCTCCAGGGCCATGGGTGCTACCCTGACTCTTCATCAATTTTTTCCACAAGCTTGAGTGAATTGCCTGAGTTTTTCTCTTTTCAAGCCAGGCAAAGATATCTGGCCTGAGTGGAACCCACCCATAAGGAAGCACCTTTGTGAGGGCAGCATTAGGAGCAGATATAAAAGCCAAAGTATAATTCCACCCACGACACTCAATTAGCGCCCGTAATGGTCTCTTTATAAGATAAGTTTATTTTTGTAACTTAAATCTGGTTACAGATCCTAGGGAACAAAAGAAATAAAACCAGAGACACCTGCCCAAAATGCAGGCTGAGAACAGCAAATGGAAAGATAGAATGAAATATAAAATGAACTTGATAGAGGCAAGATATACACTTTAGTGAAATTTGTGTAATTCAAAGCATAGTGAAAAGTATCTATAGAGATAGTTAAGTGTTAGGATTTATGGCTATTCAAGTGCTTTTCATAGAAACTATGAAAAATATCTTAGAGCATTAAATCATGGGCGATACCTACAGCAATAAGAGGGAAAACATGACATAGCCCAGGAAGCTCTAGGCCAGACCATGTAGTGTCTTCATTTTAAATCTTCTCTGCCATCTGCTACCACTGTGATCTTGAGTAGTCCCTTCGGCTCTCCAAGGCTTCTTTTCCTCACTTATAAAACTTAAATAAGAACCGTTCAACTGATAGAGCCCTTATGAGAAATAAGTGAGGTAATCTGTGTGAAAAGGTGTTAACTGTAACGAACTCAGCAGTATGGGTTAGCACCAGAGCCCAGGTCGCGTGAACAGGAATTACGTGCTCCCGCTGGAGGCACAGCTCAGAGGCAAACTGTTAAGAGCCTGAATAGGGACACTGTTCCTAATGCTTACATTTGGTGTTCTCTCACAAAAGCTGCAAACTCAGGATCATTGGCATAGAGTTCCAAAATTCTCATTCTTTCTTGAATTTCCTTTAAAAAAAAAAAAACAAAGAAAAGAAAAAGAGGCCATACATGGCATTATAAAAACATATATACATAACACATAGACACAAACATCAGTGTGGTGATAGCCAGAGGGAAAGGGGGTGGGGGTAGGTGAAGGTGGGGAAAGGGGGTGGGGGGTAGGTGCAGGTGGGCAAAGGCAGGAAATAGGGACGGGAAGAGACTTTGCTTGTGCCGATGGGCCCACAATGCAGTGTGCAGAGGATGTCATGATGTTTTGTTGAGTTGTACACTTGAAACCTGTGTGGTTTTGTGAACCAGTGTCACCCCAATAAATTCAATTAAAAATATATAAACAAATAAACACGTCTATCCATCTGAAAAATATAAATATAAATAATTAAAAAGAGTTCTAATTTTTATAAGGAATTGTGGCTTTCCAGGCTCTTATGGGAGAGGTATAGGAGAGAGCAGCCTTTACAGAGAAATGGAAGGTTTGGATACTACACAAACTGCTCAGAATAACTCAGACATATTTCTAAGGAAGGGGGCTGAGGAGGCAGAGAGCATTTGCTAATAATGGAAATAGAAACCCTGGGTGGGGAATGAGGTGCAGCTAAGATGTATATACCCTCTGCATCCAACATCACCTGGGAGATATCATGGGGTAAGAACTAATGAAGAAACACTTTTCATCTTTGCTTGAAGCTCATGCACACACACACACACACACACACACACCAGCAGCAGCACAGCGACAACAGAAAAGCATAGTTTCCTACCTCCCAGGAAAGCCAACTGTTCTCATACATTTGTCTGATTTCTTCCCTGCTCAGGCCACCAAAGGCCTCTCCTCCTGCGGAGCTGTAGAAGGGACACGGAGGACAGGGGTCCTTGTACTGCTCAGTTCCCGCCACATGGCGTTCATAGGCGGGGTTGTACTTTACAGCATCTTCAACGGACGAGAGGCTATCAGGCCGCCTGCTGGAGCCACAAAAAGAAAAGTATGATCAATTCAGGTTCTTGTTTGATGCTCAACTACTTGGAAGACTATTTACTTGTAGCAAGATTTCTGTTGGGGAAGAAAAAGAGGTGAACTGATACAAGTGGGGGAAGGGGACTGTGAAAAAACATCAGGTAATCTCAAAAATTATTTATCAGGTGTTATTATTGTTATCTCCTTGACTACCTGGCAAGGTCCCTGTGGAATTGTTCCATGTCTCTTTCATCTTTATTTGCCCCACAGTGCCTAGCACTCAATAAATGCTGATGGGGAACCACGCCTGCCAATGGAGAGTATTTCATTAAATGCATATGGCGCTGTCATTGCCAGAGTAGACAAATCAAAAATCAATGTGTAACACACAGAGAATCTGATAGGCATATAAATACAGGGGTGCTGGAACTCAATTAAATTCAATTCAGATCTATGAATATTTACCGAGCATTGATTATGTGCCTAAGACTGTTCTAGATAATAATGATACAAAATATTTATTGGAATTCCTCTCCAGAATGAGATTATAGTCTAACGCAAAGTCAGAGTCAATAAAAAGGATGAGAACAATGACAGAAGTATGTCCTGGGTGCTCTAGGAACCTGGGAGAGGTGACTCCTTAGCAAGCCAAAGGTCGGGGAAGGTAACCTAGACCTAAACCAGCAGCTCTTACAGACTACAGAAGCACAAAAGCAAAGCTCAACCAGAGATCGTATTCACATAAGCACCCCAAAGGTCCTTGGATCGCTAGTCTAGCAAGTAGAACAGGTTATATTTTCTCCACCGATGTAGCTACGCTTAACTAAAAGAAAACCTGATTTCATTTCTCGTCAGATTCTTATCTAGATTGAAAACTGGATAAGTCAAAGGGTGACAAACTAACAGATCTGGTCCTCACACAAGGGCCTCACCTTATCTCCATCACCCTTGCACTCCTCCCCAACCACGACACCGGCATTTTGGCCATACTCAGTGATGCCCTTCCCTCAGTGCACCTGGAAGCTCATCCACGCCTTCCTAACTGTGTTCATGCTCATTGCACCGGCTAGGAGGCATCCCACCCCACCCACAGAAAGTATCTACTCTTCTGTCCAGCTAAATGTCATAATGATCTTCAAAACTTCTAAGACTCTCTCTCCCAAGCATAACTAATTCATCCCTCACCTAGGCCCCTTAGCATCTTATTCATACTGCTGCTTGTGTGTGTTTCCCAGTTGACAGCCTTCGGGGGCAAGGACCATGTTTTCATTCAACTCTATAGCTTTCTCCCTTCGACCCCAGACCCCCACCCAATATTTGGCATATGGTAAGTATTGCACTAAATGAATGAATAAAAGGAACATTTTAGTCCACCAGAAGCAGTTCTCTTTATTTACCTAAAGGGCCTCTGTCTTTCTCTCCTAGCATTCTGAGCTTGAAGAGTCCTGACAAGAAAGAAGATGACAGCAGAAGAGACGAGGAGAAGTCCAACCACGGAGGCGATGGTGATGCCTATCACCAAGGGCTCGGACACAAACTCCTCACAGCGCTCACCTCGGTACCACCAGTTCTCACCCACCCGGCATCTGCAATGAGAAGTGACCAAGTCTGAACATGGAATCACCCTACGGAACGCAATAATCGACAGCAGAAGCTTTGGCAGGACTGGGAAAAGTAAATAAATGAATGAAGCTTCAGTAAAGAAGTAAGTATCAGTTAAATGATCACAGGTTTTAAGTCTGTGCATCATGCTTGGCACAGAGCCAGGAGGTCAATGACTGCAAGTAAATGATGGAATGAAAGACTGGCTAGACTTAAAGGAAGTATTCTAATCAACTTCCTTAGTTATGCATAGCACAAAGCAGGCCCAGAGGAAAGTGGCTGGTGTGAGGTCACACCATTAGTCAGCAACAGAGCTGGAGCTGGCACCCAGGTCCCCAGACTCCTCATGTCCTTTGCCCATACTATAGAGAGCCTCCAAACCCCAGGGCCTAGACTTGTGCAAAAATGTCGTCAAATCCCAGAGCAGCAAGGAAATCATTGTTTTTCAAAATAATATTTATTTCTCTGCATATCAAGAGACTACTTTTCCCCTTAGTTTCCTAGCTAAACATTACACTTTTTCACGTGGGAGAGTGTGAATCATTTCTACATCCTCTGTCTTTGGCATTATGCCAACATTTGACCTTTTTCACACTCACAAATTGCCCCCTTGTTTATTCCCAGCATTCTCTCCTTTTACACCATTTGACTGTGGTGTGAATGGTTGGGAAGCTGATTTGCTCTGCTTTATTTAAGGAGGATGGGCAGGAAAGGATGGTCAGGCTACCTGTATCTGCTCAGCTGTCTGCTGCATCGGTGGGGAGGGGGGAGGTGGCTTCTACCTTAAAATAATGGATCTCAGGTATATATATAAAATAAAATATACTTGTAACTTCAAATACTTTACGTATTTACTTTTCTTTATCTCTGAATACTCTGTAGGACCAAGAGCAGCCCAAGGCATTAAAAACATAATCCAAATAGAAGGAAACTCCTCTGTTTTCACGTTCAGGTACACTACAGAGTTTTGACCTTATGTTGAAACCTAATTAGGCACGAGTTGCCTCACCATCATCTCTTAAGAACCACAACCCTAGGACACTAGGCAACATTTTTCTTACCGCTCCAAAGAGCATGAAATAAAATAACCATTTGAACTTGGTGTGAGTCAGGCCTTTTAACCAACTCAGTCTTTACAAGAGAACTAGATGGCACCAATCTGTTGCCTAGATATAATTTCTATAATACATATGGCTGTGATTATCCTAAAATCATAGGTGTGGACCTGTTTTCATCAGAGGAAGTACCTACAACCTTGTGAAGCCAAAACCCCTAATTACACCATACCTACAAATGGCCCCATGTCCGGGCATAATGTCACACTTTCCATCATTGAAGCAGAAGTCAGGCTGCAGCTCACAGAGACTCTGACAGGGCCGTCCTCCCACACTCAGGTACCCAGGGTGGCACCTGCACTCTGCTTCTCCACTCCAGGGGCTGACCAAACACTCAGAAAATTCATTGCATGCCTGAAACTTGCAAGGGTTGGCTTGGTCACCTAAAACGCCAAGCAAACCAGAAAATTACGCAAGGAAAGGCGACACACGGGAGTTGGGGCACATGAAGGTCCTCCACTAAGGCTCCCTGCTCGAGAGGACCGTGGGGCAACCCCTTTCCTGAACTATTAAAATACACCATCACCACCAATACCACAAAAAAATTGACTCATCTGGGAATTTTCTAGACCCTTCACAGGGAGAATGGCCCTGACAACACCTTGATTTTAGACTTCTAGCTGTCAAAAGTGTGAGAGAATCGATTTCTGTCTTTGTCAGCCACCCAGTTTGGGGTCCTTGGTTACAGCAGCCCCAGGAAACTAATCCAGGCGAGCACTGGAATGGTGCTGCTATAACACAGAGAGCGTGCAAGCGTGCTGACAGACGGGCAGTTTCTACAGCAGGATTCCGCTATGCTTGTCCTGAGTCTCCACCGTCTTATTCAAGTACGCACGGTGTAACTTTGTGCTCAGACAATAATACAGCCCTGGCCCAGCAGTGAGGGACAGGAGTGAATACAGAGAGTGGGAGGGATGATACTGCCTGACTGTCTCTGTTGATGCAAGTTCAAGAGTTTGTGAAAACAAGACAGGAAAGAGACAGGTCGATGTTGCCTCCGGCCAGTCTTGAGGTAAAATGATACTTTAATCTGAAGGCCTTTAACTAAAAATGTACAGGTAGTAGAAAAATTCTCTTTAAGAATTCTAAAACATTGTGATCCTCCTATGGGCATAAGGGAATGCCTGGGGGAAGGAGAACGGGATCTATAAGAAGAAAGAGATGGATGTTGCTCCCTTCTGCTCCAGACCAAGGAGAGATGCTAAGACTAATATTTTAATCATATTAATAGGAAACTATAGCTTTAAAGTCTTTTTCCAGTCCTTCATGTAGGTTAAAGGTAGATGCCCAGAATAGATGCCTCTTTGTTTAAGAGTACCTTAATGACTTTATGGGAAAACAAATGTAGACCTGGAGCTAACTTTGGTATAAGAGACAGGGATTAAATTGGAGAATGAATTATGTCTAGTTTTCCATGGGCAGGCAAAGAGAGAGATTGATGGGTCCAGGAAAATGAGAGGAGAAAACATGAAGAGGGTGGAGAGACAGCCAGCATAGCCGGGGTAACATGGTAGCTGGCTTGGTCCAAAGAGCTGGCCAATAAGAAATGACTTTGAAAGGGTTGCTGAGGAAGTGTAGGATATTTATGCCTAACAATACTTTAAGCCATCTGTTGTGGCATGAGAAAGCCTCCTCTGTCACCTTCATATCATCAGCAAATATCTCACAGAATCAGCTACCTTATGTTAGAGGTGCTTTGGGAAAGTCAGATATGGGTCTGTGGACTTGACCTGTGTGGCTCAATTGGTTGGGCATCACCCTGCAAGGCAAAGGATCACCAGTTCGACTCCTGGCCAAGACACGTGCATGGGTTGCAGGTTTGGTCTCTGGTCAGGGTACAATTGAGAGGCAACCGAATGATGCTTCACTCTCACATCAATATTTCTCTCCCTCTCTTTCTATCCCTTCTCCTCTCTCTAAAATTAAATAAAAATCTTTTTTTTTATGGGACCATGATCTGCATTGGGTTTTCATAAAGAACAACCACAAGCATCAAGACAAATGTGACACTGAAAACTCAGCAGAGGGAACTTTGAGCTGGAGGTGATTAAGAGGTATTTAAGTTCCCTGTTCATTCCTAGAGATATTGAAGATGGGAGGGACATGGATGCAGATTTTTATACTGCACGTAGGACGGGCTAATGACAGTTCATTTGAATATTTAAAAAAGGTGACCTTATAAACCTGGAAGACTCAGCCTGTAGCTGACACATGAGTTACATATATGCACTTATTTTTTATACTTCCCTTTTTTAAAAAAGTGGACTGACTTACAAAAGTTTTATAAATTATAACAGCTTGCATTTGTATGGTTAGTCAAATGCAAATATATGTTATTTGGTTAATCCTTTGAATAGTCCCATAAAATACATAGGCCAGGTAATATTATCTCCATTTTTAAAACATTTTTAATTTTTCAATGAGAGTTATTATTCAATATTATATTAGTTTCAGGTGTACAACATAGTGATTAGACATTTATATAACTTATGAAGTAATCACCCAAAACATTATCCCCCATTTAATATATAGGGACTAAGGCTCAGAGATAAAATAGCTCATCTAGGGTCACACAAATGATAAATGGCAGAGCAGAGACAAGGAATCAAGCCTTCCGAATTATAATCAATTGCTACTTCCACTATCCCACATGGCAAAGAATGTGAACCAGCCTTAGAGAACTCAAATGGCAATAGATTTAGATACTGGGGGATTCGCCAAATCATTTTCCTCACTTTCGATGAGTAATGGTCCTTCAAGGATTTCAAAGAAAAGAATGTTTGCTTCTTTTTCAGTTAAAGAATAGAGCTGACTTCCAAACAAGTTTGAGAGTAAAAGCACTGGAGAAATACAAACCCAGACATTCCCCATCACCCCTACCCAAAACCACTGTCCTCTGGTTTGTAGAAGATAAAACAAAAAAAAAGAACAAAGACTGAGGATTCAACGGTGTTCTCTCTATCCAAGTTTTCCAAATAAAAACAATGGTTCATTTCATTTATTCACAGTATTTTTCAGTACTTTCTATAGGTGGTTAATAAAACAGAAAAAGTCTTAGTCCTTGTGGATAGCTAAACTGGGGATATTAGCCATTAAGCAACTATGTGCATAAATTAGTATTATTACTATAGTAGTAAATTCATTAGCAGGAAAAGAATATGGTGTTACAAAAAAATAAAAAAAACCTAATAGGAAAGACCCAATCTAGATTATGGGTGGGTCAGTGAAAGTCGTGAGGAAGAGACATTGGAACTGAGGGATAAAAGAGACATTGGAACTGAGGGAACTTGAGCTGAAGTCAGCCAAGAGGGGAACGAGTTCCAGGCAAAGGAGCTAAGATGTGCAAAGGCTCCAAGGCAAGAAAAGATTTTTGAATCTGAAGAACTAAAAATGAGTTAGTTTGACTTGGTGAGCAAAGAAGTTAGTTTCATTGAATGATATTGGGGAAGAAGGTAGGGACCAGGCATTGTGGCTGTTGAACCAGGCAGTCATTGAAGCATTTCAGGAGGGAAAGTGAAGTATCTGATTGATGTTTTAGAAAGAGCACCCTGGCTGCTGTCTGGAGAATGGATGGGGCAAGGGAACAGGAGAGGTAGTGGGGAACCCGGTTCAAATGAGAGATGATGATGCTTTGGCTTGGAGTTGTGGCAGTGGAGAGAGAGAGAAGCATATAGATTTGACATATATTTAGAATTCGGAATCAGTATGAGTTTAGTGAATGACTGAAAGTTGGGAGTGATGGAAACTGAGGTATCAGAATGACTTCCCAGGTTTCTGGCTTAAGTAGCTGAATGGACACAGCTTCCATCTATCAAGATAAGGAAACTGAGAGGAATAAATATAGCTGGAAGGTGGCAAGATATGGAAAACAAGAGCTCACTGTTGCATGTCTTAAATTTGATATGCATAGAATACATCCAAGTTGAGATCAACAAGTACACAGTAGTTAAAAATTGATTATGGAGCTCAGAAGATAAGTCTGGTGTGCATATAAAAAATGTGGAGAGTTATTTACATCTACATTAGCCTTACAATAATGGAAATGGATAAAACAACTTAGGAAAATAATATAGAAGGAAAGAGAGTCCAAATCTACTGGGCTTGGCTACCTAGAGATGTGTAGCAAGAACAGTCTCAGTGGACAGGGAAAAGAGAGAGTCAGTAGAGTAGGTAGAAAAGAGAGAGTTAAATAAGTAAAGGTAACATGTATGGACAACCATTTGGGGGCTTTTATTTTCTTCACCCAAGGACATTTTTTTCATTGCTTTTAGAGAGAGAGGAAAGGAGAGAGAGAAACATCAATGTGCGTGAGAAACATTAATTGGGTGCCTCCCCTTTGCACCATGACCAGGCATCGTAAGTGCTCAAACCAGCAGGGCCAGACCCGCAACCTAGGTGTGTGCACTCACTGGGAATCAAAACCACGACTTTTCAGTTACAGTATGATGCTCCAACCAACTGAGCTACACTGGCCAGGGCCTGCGAACAACCCTTTTGAAAAGAGAATGATATTGATGTCCTTAGGAGAGATATTTTACTAATTATCAAGATGTGGAAAATTTGCCTGACACAGGACTCTTTTACCTACAAGTGTTGAATTCAACTTGACTCAGGGTAGAAGAAAATATATAAGAATAATTAATGGATTTCACTAAGAAACAAGCAGGGTAATCAATATCATTACCTGATTCCACATCAAGGGAATATTTATCGATAGCCAAGTTCATGGTTTGGTAGGCAGTGGTGCAAAAGTCTTCCAGAATCATATATACAGCACTGTCAACATTAGGAGGGACAGACTCGGCGAACTTCATCCTGCTGTTCACCACAATACTGCCGTTTCTGAAGTTCAAGATTTCTAAATTCTGGAACCCCGTGAGATTTGACTGGAGGTAGGGAACCAGCTACAATACATGAAACATGATCAGTTTATTAACATGGTTTTGCATTTCATTCAACACATACAAAAACAAAACACAAAGATGAACCCCTCCCTGTTTCTAAACTGCATGCTATCTAGATTATTTAAACTGTTCATCGACAAAGGCATCAGATGTAACTACCAATCTGTACTTCCCAATCCCTCCACATTTTCACCTGGTTCCCCAACCCCCTCCCCTCTGACAGCTATCAGTATGCTCTCTGTATCTGTGAGTCTGTTTCTGTTTTATCTGTTCATTTACATTGTCATTTAGATTCCACATATGAGTGAAATCGTGGTATTCGTCTTTCTCTGACTGACTTATTTCACTTAGCATAATACCCTCCAGGTCCTTGCACGCTGTTGCAAATGGTAATGGCTATGGAAACATAAAGTGTAAAGTATAGCATAGGAAATATAATCAGTAATATTGTAACAACCCTGTCTGGTGCCAGTTGGGTACTGGAAATATCAGGGGGAACACTTTGTAAAGTATACGATTGTCCAACCACTGTGCTGCATACTTGAAGCTAATACAAAATAATACTGAATATAAACTGTAATTGAAGAAAATTTTAAAGAAAAAAAAGGTCAGTTGTGAATTATTTGAGAGTCGTGAGATTGTAATAGTGATATTTAGGAACCCCATGGAGCTCACAGACAGTTCTAGATAACAGAGTTTATTTTCTCTGTTTCACTATAGGGTCACCATAGTGAAGGCGTCATAGGTACCCAGAAAACACTGGTCTCACAATAAACTATGAAAAAAATCTTCAATGTGTTTCAGTTCCAGAATTCATGAATACAATCTTCAGTATCTAAGTTGTCACATGTCCCCCGTGCCACTTGTGTTTTCTGTTTCTTGTATACACCTGTCTTATTGTTTTCCTACCAACCCTAGGCACTGACACTATCTGTAGTCGATTTTTAAAAAGTGTGTATCTACAGCAGACCCCATTTTCCTTGGCTCACGTCTGATTGTTGAGGGGGAAATAGGTGGCCTACATGATTACTAACGAATGCCCATATTTCACTTCTTATGCTTACCAATTCTAAGAATCTCTGCTCCAGGGCTTTATACTCCAAAGAGTTTTTATTAAACAGATCTTCTGAAAACATCATATTAGTCACTCGAAGGCTAAAGAACACCAGCAAAGCTCCTGTGGTCTGCGTATGATTTGAGTCACTTTTTGTGGGCCGAGCCACAATAGCCATCTCTGTAGAGTGAGCATTTGCAGACATTTCCACATAACTACCAACCTTGCCATTTTCCTCTGGGATTAGCTCAGGCTGATAGTAATGTGTGCCTATCCGGTCCAGTTCTAATGAAATATCCTGTACGCCCACAATTACTTCATCCTCCAGCAGGGTGGGGCTTGTGGTTGGAGGCAATGCGGTGGACTGTGTCATGGACGCTTTCAACCACAGCTTGTGTCTACTCTCTGGTGCCCTTGCCGATGATGTGTCTCCGGACAATTTCCCTAGGGAAGAAGTTTTTTCCCAAACTACATCTAATTCTGGCGACGTGGTCCATAAAGGTTGCCCATCTGGCTTCACTACTGAAATCTTGCTATCAAACCGTTCACGACGGGATGACTCTGTAGGTTGTTCCATATCCTCCTTTAGAAAGGGTTCTACTTTATCTGGTTTGCCAGTAGAAGCAGAGATAGCTGTAGATGTTGGTACAGGAGGTGCTTTAGTACCTGAGTAATAATCAGCGTCAGGTGCCTCTGATGTGTGCTTGGAGAGAAGTAGTGATGCAGACTGCGTTGTGGTTTCTGCAGAAATGGGCACAGTAGGTCCGTCACGGGGCTCCTCCTCTGCAAAATGTGTGGATCTATCAAAATGCCCATATTTTGAGTGCTCACTACTTCTGTCTGTGGAATCTATTTTGTCACCTGTGACTAGTTTCTCATCTACAGCCTCACTTGGCAAAAGTGAACCCTCATCTTCCAGCCATGACTTGGACAGCGGTTCAGTGCTCTTCTCCAAGGAAGTGTCGCTCCACGGCCAAGTAATCAGGTCCATCTTTTGCCCAGACCCTGAACCTAAGCCACTCTCAAACATGAACTCTTCTTCCATGGATGTGTCTGGCATCAAAGTGCTCACTTCTGATTGGCCTTTGACTTTGGAGACCAATGAGTCCAAGTCCAAAGGTATATTTACTCCCTGAGCAGGAAGATCTATTGTGGCAGAGGAGACCAGATATGGTGAGGATGTCAAAGACACCCCAGAGTCTTCCACAGATGGTATTGTTTCTTTTGGCACAGGACGAGTGGATGGACTTGAAGACAATGGATCAATAGAAAGAATATCTTCTGACCCTTCAACTTTGGTTAATCCTAAAAATAAAATTATTCATTAATTAGTCAACAGTGTTACTGAATGTTATTCCCAGTCCTAAAAAAACCAGCTTCCTCATTCTTTCCCATTGGATTAGGAAGAACAGTTCCTGGCTTTCACATTGGTGTTTCCAGCAAACGACAGGGTGACATGACTGTGTTTCTGTGGTGTGGTGCAATCACTCATGAATATACCCCATTTCCTTGAGAATAACAAGATCTCAGCTATTAAAATAATTCATTTTTAAACAGTTGCTTTTTTTTTTCTTACTCTACGAAACTAAAGAACTGCTGATAGCCATATTGACTATAGACATGGAATCTAGTGAAAACTTAGGGATAAAATTTCCTAGGAAATTTTGTTTGTCTTTGAATTTCCATTTCCTTGTTATGCTTATTGTCCATCATCCTTCAGAGTCACCTAATGTTCGAAATCCTGGACTCATTATTTATATCTTTGTCCATCTTCCTCTTCATATGTATATTCCGTGCCTGGGTCACAGTGATTTTTCCTTTCCTTCACAACTTCTAAATCACCTACTTGATTTTCATTTTTTAATCTGTGCTATAACTGCCTTAGTTCAGGTTCTCCCCTTCTGAAGCCTAATGCAAGTTAAAGTAGTAATTTAATAGTAATAATTATATATATATATTAATAGAACCTTCAAAATACCTATTAATTGATCCCCACCATGGCCCACCTTCATTTCCCATTATTTTTCTCCATTCCCACCAATTAAATCTGGTCCCTCTCTCATGCAACTTTCCCAAGACACTTCCTCCTGATGCGTGCAACCACGCTTTTCTATTAACCCGTTTCTTCCTCGCCTCAAAGCCTGTGTCATCTGGCACAGCACAGTAAAGAAATATGAAAAGGGGGTGTAAGTTCTTACCATCTTCTAATAAGTGAGATCCAGAAGTCCCTTCCTCAGAAGCCACAGGCCAATCAGTCTGAAGCACTGCTGGGGTGACAGAATGAAGAGTCGAGCTGCTGACCTCTACAACCCCTGGCGAGGAACTGAGGCCCACCTTCGAGGGAAAGGCTAATTTGGGTGTAGACACTAAATCACCCAAAGGTCTTTCGGGCCACAGTTCCCTGCCAGTGGCCGAGGGAGGACCAGGGCTGAAACCAAGTGGTGAAATACTGCTGGTGGTGAATTCATCTGCTGAGGGCCATTCAGCTTGAAGGGTATTATCCTATGGGGGGGAAAAAGGCTAAATCATATCATAGATAAACAGAAACATATAAACATGATTTTAAATACCACCTACCCATTTAAGTTCCCAAGTTTTCTAGGGACGAGGAGGCAATGTAATATTGGAGGGAAGGGAGATATGGGCTCTCAAATCGAACAGATCTGGAATCAAATCCCAATTTACTATTACTAGTTGAAAAATCTAGTTGAAAAACCATGTACCTTTTGAATCTCAGCTGGAAAGTGGGAATAGATAAGATAATATACTTAAAAGATTCCAAACAAAATGAATTTGTGGAAGAAAATATTGTTTTTCTTGCTTTAGATAATTCCTTTTCCTCTATCTTTGCTTAAATATTTTAAACATAGAAGTTACTAATATCTATAATTTATTGTCAAAGAGCTAAGCACATTGTCCACAGAGGAAAAGAACAATTAGCACTTTTATTCATTATGCTGAAAGGTACTTAGTAATTAAGATCCTTGTTTTGCTAGACCTTGCCGCCACGTCGGAATGAGGCCTGGTCATCTCAAGCAAACATTAACATCTGTGAGATGGCATCACACTCACAAAACACAATTTTCTCTTCTTAGTGACTTTGTTTTATCTACTAACATATTACTAATCTTATACTCAAATTTAGCTTCAGGAGTAGAAAAGTAGACAGAAACATAACCTTTTAGCATGCTAATTATTATATCCTATGAAGATTAGTCTATGTAACAATGTTCACTACTGATGCTGAAAGGCAAAATGCATGACATTTGGTGGAACTTTATATGTTTTCATCTATGCTGGGTTATGAATAACAAAAAACAAGTGCAATATGCATAGAATTCATAAAATATTTCCTGGGTGAAAACAGAAAAAGAAAAAGAAAAAAGAACAATCATCTCTACCCTAAATAGCATTAAAATCACATGGAAACGTTTTTTAAAACACCGAGGTCCAGGCCGCACATTCCAGAGATTCTAACTTAATCAGTTGGTCTGAGGATGGGACTTAGACATGATACTTTCAAGAACTCCCATGTAGAGAATGTAGCCTGACCGTGTTCTGGTCATACTATTCTATCCTAGATCTCCAGAATATTTCTTTAATGGTCCTCATTTAATATTTCTCATTAACTGAAGCCTCCAAGAAATCTCCCACATGTATAAACCTGCCTGAAGACTAGAATTCACGGAATAGCTGTGAACAA
This sequence comes from Micronycteris hirsuta, assembly GCA_004026765.1. NCBI lineage: Eukaryota > Metazoa > Chordata > Mammalia > Chiroptera > Phyllostomidae > Micronycteris > Micronycteris hirsuta. The sequence continues at coordinate 830 of PVJI01018511.1, read as the reverse complement.
AATGAAGCCCATGAAAACTAAGAATAAGAAACTCTGGCTACAACCCCTTCCTCTTCCTCCAGGAGATTCCTACCAGTGCCTTACACTCTCGAGCCTCACATGCCTTTTAAACAAAAGCACACAGTTTTAAGGTGGCTAACTGCAGTTCAGTCTGTGGCCATTAAATAAACAGAACCTACTGGCCTATGGAGAGACTCAACCCAAGGTCATGACCGAATTAGTCTTTTATGTTTTGCCTACATATCTCCCTTTGTCTTTCCATCGAGGGTCTGTGTGAGGAAGCTTCAGACAGCACACTCCCAATCAGAAGGGAGGGAGCATGAGGCAAGAAATCCTTGGGCATGTCCTAATTTATCCCTTTTTTTCAGTGACAAATGCACTGGAGAGAGAACAGCAGATCATTGGGTATATGTAGAGATGCCCTCAGTTCCATCTACAGTTTTTAAACTAAAAGCTCTTTGTCAAATACACTAATTTTCTTCCATGGAAAGACACCATGCTGTTTTAATTAGCTCCTATTTTAAGTGGGCCACCAAACTGGCTATTCTTTGCCATCACCCCAGGTCTTCTCATCTTGCTCTCTGCACTGGGAGGCTAACTCCCATTAACTTCATCACCCCTGCTCCCCCCACCCCACCTGTCTTCAGTTTGAGTTTGCCCATTTAGAAGCACAAGCAGAAGATCAAAGGTCAGGAATACTGAGAGGCAGGATACTTCTTCCCTGCGCCCTCCAAGTCTCAATGCTGTGTCTCTTGCAGTAGCTGCACCCTCCACCATTGCAGCTCCGGCTCTCACAGGTGCAGCTTGCAGCTCCAGCTGGACTCTGGTAA
>PVJI01018510.1:0-33198 GCA_004026765.1 Micronycteris hirsuta | reverse complement strand
GAAGGGAGTTATATGAGGTATGGAGGAATATCAACAGGGGAGTGGTAGGGGGAGAGGGTGGGAATGGGGCACAGAACAAGTAGCATAAATGGGAGGTAGACAACAGACAGGGGGAGGTTAGAATAGTATAGGAAGTGCAGGAGCAGAAGGACTTATGTGTATGACCTATGGACAAAACTAAAGGGAGGGGAAAGGGGGGATAAGGGGGTGGGGGGAAAGAAGGGGGGGAAGTGGGGCAACTGTAACAGCATAATCAATAAAATATAGTAAAAAAACAAACATTCGGGGTTATTTGGTTTGCCATTCCATTCAATGAGCCTGAACTCTAAGACTGTACTTTATACAAGAAATGTGGACTTATTTCCTGTCTACTCCATGAGCAGTGTAAGGGACCTTCAAGAGTCATTTCGACTGCCTCTGATGAAGTGCTGTTTCTAAAATCTAAACATCATTCAAAATGCAAGAGTTGCTTTTTTTTTTACCCAGAGTTGGTGAAGGGGAGACAGACTCTTTCACTCACAGCCATTGGGAAGGCACGGCGTGAGCTCCCGGACCCGGGAGGTCACTGAGAACTGTAGATTGTTCAGCAAGCAAGGGGACAGATTGTTGGCTAAGCTGGGGAAAACTTAATGAAGCATTTCAAGAAGATAGGCTTGCTAAGTGGGGGATATTTAAACGTTTTGGTTATGAGTCTCAGTAGGCAGGTAGGGCTATAAAGCAGTGTTTCTCAAGGGGTCTCGGGAATCTTGGTGGTCTCTGGTAGTCTATCAAAGGTTCTCCAGGTCTTTTCATGGTTTCAGAGAAAAAGGCTCAAAACAATTCTCTCTGAATATGTTTGAAATGTGAGATTAATTATGATTTTCTAAAAATTAAGTTATGATGAGTGGTGATAAAATAACACAATTCAAAATAATGTCCAAAACATGAATAGTGAGCAGCTCAGTGCTAACAGAAAATGCGAATCTGTATGTGTTGGGACATGCATAGTTACAAGTGTGATGATTTTTCAAACACAATCTAAAAAGAAAAAAAGGTAATAGAAAGAATTATGATGAATCTGAAAATTAGATTTTATTGAGCCAGCCAGCTGTTCACTCTCAATTCTAAGTATTTTGTCTCATGTGAAACTGTCAAATAGTGGTACGAAATCACCACATTATAAAAAATATCTCTAAACACAGTGACTTCTCTAGTAAATAAAATTAGATTGCCCATAATAAGCACAAAAAATTGTTTTTCAGCACAAAACTGATGTACATTGTTGCTAAAGGCAAAGAGAGCAAAGTATGGAAGTATCCTTGAAAGTCACATTTCTTACAGCATAAAAAGCAACAAGTATCACTCCATCGCTCCTGAAAAGCTTATAAAATGATTCCCAATATAACAAATATTTTGCTTGGAGAGCTAGAAGAACAAGCTATTGGTGAAATTTCTTTATCAAATGATAGAGATGGACACAGCACAACAGCAATGGCATACAGTATGAAAAAGCTATTACTGACTCATATACAGGTTCCCAACTGGAAAAAAACAAGGATATGTAGTACAGATCAGGAGGTCCTGACAAATCGTGGTCCACGTACGAGGGAGAAGGGAGTGAGGAGCCTTTGTTTGTTCATCACTGAAAAATCCAAGTATAGGAATTTAGATAATGGTATTTTGTGAACTAAGATAAAACTGGAAAAGTTATATTGTGATAAATACTGATGGAGCATCAGACATGTATGCAACAAGGAAAGGTATTATAATCACACAAAGATGCTTTATCTTAACACCAGTCTGCAGACTGATTTATTGCAAAAAGACAAGTGTGAGTGAACAATGTTCCTCCTGATCTTGATTAAATACTGAAGGAAATATTGACTTCTGTAAATAACAAGCAAATTATACCTACTAATACCTACAAATTATACCTACAAATTATACCTGTACACTTTTCAATGTGCTATGCTAAGGAATGAGAAGGAGATTTGACTTTGGGCAGTCAGCACACAGTGCAATATACAGATTGTGTATTATAGGTTTGTACCCTTGAAACCTATATGATTTTATTAACCAATGTCACTCCAAAAATTTAGTAAAACATTAAAAAAAAAGGAAATGGGCAGCAGTCACAAGAATGCTCTTCTGTGCTGATATATGCTTACTATGAAAGGAAAAGATACGCACCAAAGTTTCTAAAAGCAAGGGGCATAACTTAAACTATCCAAAGCAATCTGGAAGAAGTTAGAAGACTTACTCTATCTGACTTCAAAACCCACAATAAAGCTACAATGATTAAGACAATATGATGTAAAGAGACCAGTGGGACAAACTCAAAAGCCCAGAAATAGACCAGCACTTATAACATCAATTGATTTTTAAAAATAATTTTTGTATTGAGATAAAATTCACATAACATAAAATTCATCACTTTAAAGTGTACAGTTTGAAGTGTATTTTTAGTACCTTCACAATGCTGTGCAACTATCACCATTACCAAATTCCAGAACATTTTCATTATTCCAAAACAAAACCTGTACCTACTAGCCCTCACTACCCATTCCATACTCCCCTGGAAACCACCAACCTAGTTTCTGTCTCTAGGGATTTGTCCACTCTGCATATTTCATATAAATGGAATTATACAATATGTATACTTTAGTGTCTGGCTTCTTCCAATTCGTGTAATATCCTCCTAGTTCATCCATACTGTAGCATGTATTAGTACTTCTTCATTCTCTTTTTATGGCTGGTAATACTCCGCTCTGCAGACATACCACATTTTGTTACTTTGGTGATGGATATTTGGGTTGTGTCCACTGTTTGGATATGATGAATAATGGTGCTAGGAGCATTTGTTTTTATATAAACATATATTTTCAATGCTATGGCTCTTCTTGGGTCCTATGGGAACTCTTAAGTTTAACATTTGGAGGAACTGCCAAACTTTTTCCGCAGTGGCTGTACCAATCTGCATTTCAAGTAGCAATATGTAAGGGTTCTAATTTCTCCAAATCCTCACTGAGACTTCTCATTTCCCATTAAAAAGTATTATAGTTATAGCTATCCTAGTGGACATGAAGTGGTATTTCATTATAACTTTGACATGCATTTCCCTACTGACTAATGATATTGAGCATATTTTCATGTACCTATAGGCCATTTGTATATCTCCTTTGGAGAAATGTCTACTCAAATATTTTGACCATTTTTTAATTGGGTTAATTGTTTTTTATTGTTGAGTTATAAAAATTCTTTCTATATTTTGGATATTAGACTCTTATCAGATTTTCTCTTATATGATTTTTTTTTCATTTTCTCGATAGTGTCCTTTGATACACAACAGTTTTAAATAATGAAATCCAACTTATCTTTTCTCTTTCCTTTGGTTGTTTGTGTTGCTAGTATCACACCTAAGAAATCATTGCCTAATTCAAGCGCATGAAGAGTTACATCTATGTTCCCTTCTAAGACTTTTATAGTTTTGCCCTTTAGGTTTGATTTTTTGAAATAACTTTTGTGTGTTGCGTGAGTTTTGGGATCCAAATTTGTCCTTTACTCGTGGATATTCCAGCTGTTTGAATACCATTGTTAAAAAGACTATTTTTTTCCTCCCACTGTATTATCTTGACACCCATATCAAAAATTGGATGCCCATAATTATTTGGGCTTGTTTTTGGATTCTCACTTCTATTCCATTGATCTTTATATCTATCCTTCTGCCACTGCTTCACTATCTTGATTATTGTAGCTTTATAGCAAATTTTCAAATCAGAAAGTGTGAATCCTCCAATGAGATCTCCCGTGTTTATTTTTCAAGATTATTTTGGCTACTTGAAGTTCTTTTTCCACATGAATTTTAAAATCAGCCTGTCCATTTGTGCAAAAAATGCAGTTGAAATTTTGATAGAGATTGCATTGAATTTACAGGTCAATTTGGGGAATACTGCTGTTTTATAAATACTAAGTCTTCCTATTCATGAATATGGACTATCATTCCATATATTTAGGTCTTCTTAAACTTTTTTCATCAATGTTTTGTAGCTTTCAGTGCATGTGTTCTGTTTCCTTGGTTAAACTTACTCCTAAGTGTTTTATTATTTTTAGTAAATTTTATTTATTTATTTTAGAGAGAAAGGAAGGAGAGAAAGAGAGAGAAACATTGATTTATTGTTCTACTTATTTATGCATTCATTGGTTGAATTTTTGTACATATCCTGGCCAGGGATTGAACTGACAACATTGGCATATTGAGATGACTTTATAAATCACTGGGCTACACAGCCAGGGCCTAAGTATTTTCCTCGTGATGGTATTGTAGATGGTATTGTACATGGAATTTTCTTGACTTAATTTTTTGTTGTTTCTGCAAGTACATAGAAATTCAACTGATATTTCATATGGATCTTGTGTCCTGCAACTTTACTGAACTTATTTTTTAGTGTTAATATATGTTTTCTGGATTCCTGGGATTTTTCTATATATAAGATCATGTGTAAATAGAGACTGTTTTACTTCTTCCTTTCCAATATCTATGCCTTTTATTTATTTTTCTTGCCTAATTGTCTTGCCTAGAACTCCCAGAATAATTTGGGACAGAAGTGTCAGGGACTGACATCCTTTGTCTTGTTTACAATATTAGAGGAAAAGCTTTAGCTCTTTCACCAGATATGATGTTAACTGTGGGTTTTCATAGAAACCCTTAGTCAGGTTGAGGAAGTTCCCTTCTATTCCAAGTTTGTTTAGTTTGTTAGGATGAACGTGTGTTGGATTTTGTCATGTGCTTTTTCTGCATCTATTGAGATGATCACGGATTCATTTTGGAATTCCTGGGATAAATCCCACATGGCCATGTTGTATAATCTTTTTAATGTGCTCTTGAATTCAGTTTGCTAGCTTTTTGTTGAGGATTTTTCCATCTATATTCACAAGCAGTAATGGTCTCGAGTTTTCTTTTCATGTGATGTGTTTGTCTGACTTTGGTAGCACTGGTCTCACAGAATGAGTTATAAAGTATTCTCTCCTCTTTCATTTTTCAGAAGAGTTTGTGAAGGATTGGTATTAGTTCTACTTTAAATGTTTGATTCAGTTCACCTGTAAAATCATCTGGTCGTTGGCTTTTTTTGTTGGAATTTTTTTTTTTTTTTTTTTTTTTTTTTTTTTTTAGAGAGAGGGGAAGGGAGGGAGAAAGAGAGGGAGAGAAACAGCAATGTATGGTTGCCTCTCACATGGCCCTCACGGGGACCTGGCCCGCAACCCAGGCATGTGCCCTGACTGGGAATTGAACCGGGACCACTTGGTTCCCAGCCTGAGCTCAATCCACTGCACTACACCAGGCAGGGCAGAAATTTTTTGATTATTAAGTCAATCTCTTTCCTTGTTATTAGTCTGTTTAGGGTTTTTATTTCTTTTGAGTCTGTTTTGCTAGTTTGTTTGTAATTAGCCCGTTTTATCTAGGTTATCTAACCCATTGACATACAGTTGCAGTAATTACTTGGAATCCTTTTTATTTCTATACAGTCAATAGTTAAGATCTCCTCTTTAATTTCTCATTGTAGTAATTTCTTTCCTTCTTGTTCAATCTAGCTATGGGTTTGCGAATTTGTTGATTTTTTCAAAGTACTGACATTTGACTTTGTTGATTTTCTGTTCTGTTTTTCTATTCTCTATTTTATTTTTCTCCACTCTAATCTTTATTATTATATTCTATTTTCTTGCTTATGTTTTTGTTTACTCTTTCTTTTTCTGGTTCATTAAGGTGGAAAGTTGGGTTATTGATGGAGATATTTCTTATTTTAATTAAGGCATTCATAGCTATCTGAGCACTGCTTCTCATAACCACCGGTACACTGTGTTCTTGTTTTCATTTATCTCAAAGTATTTTTCATTTTATTGTAGTCTTTCCCCTAGCTCACCGGTTATTTAGAACAGTGTTTTTTAATTTCCACATATTTGGAAATTCTTCCAATTTCATTTTAAAGTTGATTTATAATTCCATTCCATTGTGGTTGGAGAACATGCTTTGTTTAATTTCAACATTTTAAAATTTATTGAGACTAGTTTTATGGCCTAACATATGGAAAATGTTCTATGTGCACTAGAAAAAAATATGTATTTTTCTGCTTTTGGGTGGAGTATTCTATAGAGAAGTTCAACTGATCTTTTACAAAGGTATCAAGTTAATTCAATAGAGAAAAAGAGCTTTTTCACAAATGGTGATAATATCCATATAGAAAAAAACAAATCTCTACCCCTCCCTTTCACAATATCCAAAAATTAATTCCAGGTAGATAATAAACTCTATATAAAAGCTAAAACCTTAAAACTTATAGTAGAAAATATAAAATAATATTTTTGTAACTTGGAGGTAAAATTTTCCTTGGTAACAGAACACAATAACCATAAAAAGGAAAAAATGATACATTAGACTTAATTATAATAAGAAACTTCTGTTACCCAATAGACACTTTTAATAAATAGATAAGAAATACACTAGGATAAAATATTTACAAATATAAATATGACAGAAAATTGGTATTGGTATTCAGGACATATAAAGAACTTCTACAACCTACTAATAAAAAGAACAATTCACTCAATATGAAATGAGTAAAATAATTTGAACAAAATATTCTACAGAGGAAGATATACAAATGGCTAATGAGCACATGAAAATGTGCTCAGCATCATCAGGAAAATGCAAATCAAGGCCATGATAAGATACCACTACATAGCCTTTAACATGGCTAAACTTAAAAAGACTGACAATACCAAATGTTGTCAAGGTTGTGAAGCAATGAAAATGCTCATGTATTGTTGATGTTCTATACAATGTTTCAATTTTTTTGAGAAAATGGTTTGGTAGTTTCATTTCTAGAAATTTCACTCCTAGGGTTCTTTTGCCCAAGAGAAATAAAACGTATATCCACACACACAAAACTAATAGAAGACTGTTCATAGTTTTATTCATAATTGCTCAAAATTGAAAATGGCTCAGGTGTTCATCAACAGGAGAATGGCTGAACAAACTGTGGTACATTTGTACAATGTTATAAAGCACAACAATATAAAAGAATGCACTACTGCTATACCCAATGGCTTGTATGAGTCTTTAAAACATTATCCTGAGTGAAAAGAAGTTCTTAAGTAAAAATACATAGTGAATACTCTGTGATTCTACTTATTAAAACTCTAGAACAGACAAAATTAATCTATCATGAAAAAAACAGAGTAGGATTGTCCCTGGAAGAGTAGGGGTGGGAACTGTCACATGAGGAAGCTTCCTGGAGGTGATGGTACATTTCTACACAATAGTAGGGCTTTAGATAACATAGGTGTTTAGATTTGTCCTTATCTTTAATCTAAAATAGTACACTTAATATTTGTGCATTCATTATATATGAATTTAATTTTTGTAAGAAACTATAATAATTTTGAACTATAGTTAACAATACACATGGTGCAATTTACTTTGACATATATCTAAAATGAGATGAATGGATAGATGTTGAAAGTGTAGATGCATGGAAAAAATATGATAAAGAAAATACAGTAAAATGTTAATTGTAGAATCTAGGTAATACAAAAGTAGTTTTAAGTATATTTTATTGATTATGCTATTACAATTGTCCCAGTTTTTTTCTCCCCTTTAAACCCATTTAACATTTCATATAATATGGGCTTGGTGATGATGAACTCCTTGAACTTGACCTTATCTTGGAAGCACTTTATCTGCCCTTCCATTCTAAACGATAGCTTTGACGGGTACAATAATTTTGGTTCTGGGTCCTTGTCTGTCATTACTTTGAATACTTCTTTCCAGCCCCTTCTAGCCTGTAAATTTTCTTTTGAGAAATCAGCTAGTGGTCTTATGGGAACTCCTTTGTAGATAACTCTCTCCTTTTCTCTTGCTGCTTTTAAGATTCTCTCCTTATCTTAATCTTGGGTAATTTATAAAGGGACTTATCTAAGAAAAAGAAGATAAAAAAATACGAACAGTAAAGTGATAATAAACTCACAACTATCAACAACTGATCCTAAAAAAACAAAAACAAAAATGAACTAAGCAAACAACCAGAACAGGAACAGAATCACGGAAATGGAGATCACATGGAGAGTTATCAACCGGGAAAGGGAGGGGGAGAGGTGGGGAAAAGGTACAGGGAATAAGCAGCATAGATTGTAGGTACAAAATAGATGGGGGGAGGTTAAGAATAGTATGGGAAATGTAGGAGCAAAAGAACTTATATGTATGACCCATGGACATGAACTAAGGGAATGGGGAATGCTAGTGAGGGGGTGGTACAGGGAAGAGGGGAATAAAGAGGAGGAAAAAATGGGACAACTGTAATAGCATAATCAATAAAATATATTTAAAAATTTAAAAAATCTTGGGTAGTTTAATTATGATGTATCTTGGTGTGTTCCTCCTTGGATCCAACTTGTTTGGGATTCTCTGAGCTTCCTGGATTTGCATGTCTATTTCCTTCACCAGATTAGGGAAGTTTTCCTTCATTATTTGTTCAAATAAGTTTTCAATTTCTTGGTCTTCCTCTTCTCCCTCTGGCACCCCTATGATTAAGATATTGGAACGTTTAAAGTTGTCCCAGAGGTTCCTAAGCCTCTCCTCATTTTTTTGAATTTCTGTTTCTTCATTCTGTTCTGGTTGAATATTTCTTTCTTCCTTTTATTCCAAATCATTGATTTGAGTCCAGGTTTCCTTCCCTTAACTATTGGTTCCCTGTATATCTTTCTCTATTTCACTTTGCATAGCCCTCACTGTTCCCTCTATTTTGTGACCATACTCAATCATTTCTGTGAGTATCCTGATTACCAGTGTTTTGAACTCCATATCTGATGAGTTGTCTATCTCCTCATTGCTTAGTTCTTTTTCTGGAGTTTTGATCTGTTCTTTCATTTCAGATCTATTTATTTGTCTCAGTGCACCTCTTACATTGTAAGGGGTGGAGCCTTAGGTCTTGGCTGGCGGGAGGGACAACCACTACACTATGTTGTTGCATTGTATATCGGGGAGGGTTCAGAGAGGGAACAATGCTACTTGCTTGGCTCTCACCCTGATTTCAGTCACTTCCCCCACCACCCACAAGCAAATTGGGCCCTTCTGGTGCTGATTTCTGGGTGGGTGGGTTTGTATACATTCTAGGACCCCATGAGCCCCTCCAACGGGCACTTCTGTGAGACAACTTTCTCCCACCATGGCAACACCCATTGGTTTTTACAGCCAGAGGTTTTGAGGCTTTATTTACCCACACTGGAACCCTGGGTTTCACAGTCTGTCTTGCTACCCAGTTGTTCCTCCAGGTTTATCCGCATGCAAATATAGTATTTGCCTGGTCTCTGCCTCTCCTACCAGTATGAATGAATGTTTCTCCTTTAATTCCTTGGTTGTTGGACTTCCATACAGTTCAATCTTCTGGGAATTTTGGTAATTTCTTTTTGTTTTAAAATTGGTTATTATCCTTCTTTTGTTTGTGAGAGGAAGTGAAGCATACCTACCTATGCCTCCATCTTGGCCAGAAGCCAATATTGAATCTAGGTAATACAGAAGTATTCACAGCACAATTCTTTCAACTTTTCTGTATATTGGGAAATTTTCATAATATAGTGTCAAAATTTGTCTAATAAAATAAATAAAATTATTGGTCTCAGAATTCTTGTAAAGTTCATTTCTATGATGTTAGCTATTTAATTATATTTTTCTTAGCAATAATTTAAGTCTTTTGAATAAGATAAACCTATTAAAATGTTTTTTAAATGCTTTTTAATGTCAAGGATAAAGACCAGAGCATGGTACAAATAATATAATCACTGAGAACTTGAGGTTTTTTGCCATTGACCTTCTACACTTACAGAGAATGAAAACCATAAGAACATGCAGAAATACTTTCCAAAATCAAATGCAAAAAGTGTAAAATTGGGAATCCATTTGCTGCCATCTCTCAAGTTGAAATATTCAACTTCTGGCTTTTGAATGTGATATGCTCGTTGATTTAGTATCTGACTGAATGATGAAAGTAGTCTTCAGTGGGAAATCTCTTCATAATTTCTATGTCTATATCCAATCCAGAACCATTTGTCAGAGCCACTGAAAACTTGCTGCCATTCCTGGCAACCTGTGACTGTAAATTTAGACTTTTAAATATAGTGAATACAAAGAAGAGAAAGAAATAGGCTGAATACAGAACACAGCCTATAGCCCAGCTTATGTGTAGGATAGTAATACAGGCTTAATCCAGGTTTGCTGGAAGAGTCTAAATCAAAAGATTATTTGCTAACACTTTGTTGAGAAGTGCAATTCCAGGAAATTAAGAGTGAGGGAAAGTGGGAATTAAGGGAAGAACAGAGATCAAATACAAGGGAGTGCATTACTGACATGGCCACATTCCATAACAAATACAGCTCAGTTGCTCATTCCCAGAGATGTATCATCCCTGAGGCCACATGAAACTTTTGTACTTCAGAACAATCGTGCGTAGGGAGAGGCAGAGAGGGATGGAGTAGGAGAAAGGTTGACAGATTTATTTTCTGGTTCCCTTTGTCTCTCCTTTTCTAGTGGTTCTAGTCCACTTGAAAGGTGGCAACTCTCCTTTGGCCAAAGTCTCCATAGGTCTATTCCAGCCCACGGAGTCCTCCTTTTGTCAGTTGACGTCATAGATGGGGGCACCTCAGTGGTGGCAGCAGACAGGCTTTAGAGCCTTGAGAATGAAGTGAGCTGTGGCTAGAGCAGCTTTGGCTGGTAAGTAAGGCAAGTAGCCACTGGAAGTATCATGAATGTTCTAATTTAAAAATGCTAATATTTTATTATAAGATTTATTTTTAAAATATTTAAAATATTAACCTAAAATTGGGTGTCTCTGTGTATGAAGACTATCCTTTAAGTAGTACTTGGTGGCCAAAAACTAGAGAAATTGAGCTATATGAGGTCTGTCTGGATAAAGTCCAGCCATTGTTAATACAATGAGAATGGTTTGCACGACATTAATGTAAACTGGCAACCGAGGAGAGTGGGCTGACATGCACATATGTGAACAATGACGACCTCACTGTACTAGTCAGTGGGGACAGTAGATGATGTTGAGTGAGCATGTGTACTGTGTTGCCATCCCATTCAAACTGAGTGAGTAGAACAATGAATCAAATTTGTCTTAAGCTTTAATATTCCTCCAAGGAAACTATCTGGATGACTCAGAAGGCCACAGCTATGTACAACTGGTGATTGGCAGCTTCATTACAACAAAGAGCCCACTCATGCATCATGTCTTGTGCAGAGTTTATTGGCAAAACATCAAATCACCAGGTGACTTAGCCCCGCTATAGCCCAGGTTTGGTGCCCTGCGACTTCTGGCTTTTCCCAAAACTAAATTCACCTTTGAACGGGAAGAGATTTCAGACCATCAGTGAGATTCAGGAAAATATGACGGGGCAGTTGATGGTGATTGGGAGAACTGTATGAGGTACCAAGGTGCCTACTTTCAAAAGTACAGAGGTGTCATTTTCCTATGTACAGTGTTTCTTGTATCTTGTATCTTCTTCAATAAATGTCTCTATTTTTCATATTACATGGCTGGATACCTTCTGGCAAACCTTGTATATCAAAGTCCTTGAAATTTACATGAGAGAATACATGCGATGTACTTCATTGTATTGTATCATAAGAGCCTTTTCCCCATTATTTAGCCATGTATACTTAATAATAGTTTCAGAAGGAACAAAGCTAATAATAATGACCAATGTATTAAAATAAAGCAGGTAACCTTGTAAATATTCCATAATAGAAAACTTGGTATTCATCAGTTTGTGATGTATCTATCCTGTTTTTATTTTCCTGAGTGTATTTCAATTCACTTTATATATCTGATCATTGAGGTCTTTCTTTAATTTTGCAAAATCTCAATTAACATGTCTTCAACACTGCCTTTCTATGATTCCATCCTTTATTTCTTGAACTTTTAATATATATATTATAGCTTTCCTTTCTGTTATCTGTGATTCTTAAGTTCTCTTTCATATATTTCACTTATTTTCCTATTCTGCAATCTGAATAAATTCCTCAGTATTATCCATCTTGTCATTAATAATTCTCTTTTCAACTGTGATGTCAGTGTGGTGTTTATTCTGTCTGCAAGATCTTCTTTTCATAGCCATATATTTTTTCAGGATTTCTAGTTGGTTTCTTTAGTAATCCTCTGTTGCTTCCTTAATCTCATTAAAGATCTTAAATATATTTATTTTGAAATTACTTTAAGAATCTCATATTATATCCATATCCTCAAAGTGGATTTTTTTTTGGCTGATGAGGTATCTTATACCTCAATTTTCTGCATTAGCTTTGATATTTTACATGCAAGTTCATTTTGTACGGGAGGTTTTTATTTTATTTTATTTATGGAATTTTATTCTTTTTTAAATAATTATATATTTTTAAATTTTTTCACATTTGTTATTGTCAATGAATGGATAAAAAAAGATGGTCCATTTACACGATGGAATACTACACCGCAGAAAGAAGGAGCTCCTACCCTTTGCAACAGCACTAATGTATCTGGAGAGCATTATACTAAGTGAAATAAACCAAGTGGTAAAAGACAAATACTATATCATCTCACCTATAAGTGGAACCCAATCAACAAAACAAACAAGCAAGCAAAATATAACCAGAGACATTGAAATTAAGAACGAACTGACAGTAACCAGAGGGGAGGTGGGAGGGGATAATGGAGGTAAAGGGAAAAGGGCTTTCAGGAACAGGTATGAAGGACACATGGACAAAACCAAAGGGGGGAAGGATCAAGGGTGGGAAATGGGGATGTATTGGAGTTTTGTTACATTTTTCTCTCTGTATTCAATCTTCTCAACTGGATGTGTATTAGTTGTCTACATCAGGCTCCCCCAAGCACAGTCCCTTGTTCAGAAACAGGTCTCACATTTAGAGCCCCTTAGCTTTTGACCCGTGGGATTATATCTTTAATTACCTAGCCATTCAGCAGACCCAGGTAGCAGTTTAAACATTTGTCAGCCTTACTTCAGTGGGAGAGCCCCGCTCTAGACCTTCTCACAAAGTGAGTCTAAATGTGATTGTCACTATGAATAGATGTGTTTGATCACTTTCTGTTGGAATGAACCTTGGCTTGCCTTTGTCTGCTTCTATTCTGGAAGTCCAGTAGGACCAAGGTCTGCTCCCATTTGCTGTTGACTGTTGCTGAGCTACAGAAATGATTTTCTTATTTTTCCAGTGATAGGTCCTTAAAAATTATTTCAATAAAAATGTATTATTAGCCACTGTTATGCATTGGAGTATGAATGCACAAGTATGTATAGAGTGCCGTGATCACATGTTGCAGTATATTGAGTGACATTTGAAACTATGACATAAAGTGGCATTATTCTAATCTGGACCATGCTAGATTACTAAAAATATGATTTAGTTATAAGTATTAAATCTTTAGAGATGCAATACTTTTAAAATAAAAAGTGAACCTTGGGAATTAAATCCAGAAGAGGTAGTTAGCTATGAGCAAAAATATTACCCTCTATGATATTCATCACAGCATTACTTACAAACAAAAAAATAAAAAAGAACGACCTGAATGATCAACAATAGAGGAATAAAACATGCACATGAGGAATTTTCCCATAGTTACTAAAGTTTTCAAACAATTAATTTGGTATGATCCCATGTATGTATTTGTATGTTTACTGAAGGGGGATGTAGCAAAATATTGACAGAACTAACTACAGGATGGTGGAAATAAATTAAAATTAAATTTTTTTATTCTCTAACTTCCTTGTGAGCTTTGGTTTTTTTTTAAACTAATTCTAAAGTTTCTCAAATTGGACACTTTATTATCTGAGTTTACACTTCATTTGTAAAATGAGAACAATCACAATAAATTCCTTGGAAGACTATTATAATAATTAAATGAGATAATGTATACTCACCAATATGAATTCCTTTTGTATCTTAGAAAAGTGACTTAGCTTTTTTAAAGTTGTTTCCTTATAAAGTTCTGTAAAATAGAAATAACAATACTAACTACCTCAAAGGATTATCAAGAGGATGGAATCCTGTAAATAGATTAGTAGAGTGCCTGGGCTTAGAAAAGTTGGTGCTCACTGCATATTAGCCAATACTGTTGCTGCTATTAATTTTGCTGTCCTTACATTGCTGCTGTTTTTAGCTTCTTCAATGCCTCACTTTTATCAGTATAGCCTGACTGATCCTGAGTCTCATTTTCTCAGGGCTTTGCTTGTGCATTGAACTATTAATTGATGATAATAACTTAATGTGCCTCTTCTCCTGGTAATACATTTCTAGTATAACAGGAGTGTTTAATGTCACTAATATGAAAAATGAAGAACATTAACCATTAATACCATTAATTCCTGGTGAAGCATAGGGAGAGAGGAATTAGGAGCCTGTGAGCCTCGAGGCAACCCCATCAGATTATTTGATCTGCCTCTGAATTTCTGTGCTAATACTCTAAGATTCTGTGATTTGTGCAAATGTATTCAAGTACTAAAATATGACAGGTCCTTATAAGATTAGCAAATTAGATAATGATTATGTAGTATAATTGAATAACAGAAGCAAATAATAACTATGTGTTATTATACCTCATTACATTATGAAAGAATTTATGCTAATTCATGCCAGGAACTTTTATCTAAAGGTGAACCCAGTTGGCTAATAGGTCTTTCATACCATTGAGAATGAATATTTAAGGTAATCTCCATGATGTAACTGTGATCCCCAGAGATGTGAAATTGTATCTTTAAAAACCTTACTAGGCTTTATTGTTGGGTCAATAAGATATTTTTATATACTTTCAAAAGTATCATAATGAATAAGTGGACATCTAGGTTTGTTGAACAAGGGTAGACACCTAACTGTTAACCTTCCTTTACCCCTTCCCATCAAAACATAAAATCAACAAAGAGAATAAATAAAAGTATACAAAAAACATATCTTCTATATTATCAGGATAAAGAGAACTCTATAACCTTTAAATTCCCTATGAGTATAAAAATAAAGAAATAAATTCCAACAGAGATCCTGCTGCCCATAACTGCTGCAAGTCTGTAGATGCAGAGAATAGGAGAATAGAGTCTTAAAAGACTCAGTAATAAAAGAACAAAGGAGAGTGGATGACTTACAGGGAGCTCTGACAAAATCACGTGCAGAAAGAGAAAGCACAATAGTAAATGCCGAAGTATCGAACAGAGATCAGGACTTGGCTATTCATAGCCCTTCCTGTAGGGAAGGGTCTTAAGAGTGTCAGCCTTGGAGAACTGTTGCTTCTGGGGAGAATCAGATGGAGAGAGAACAGGTGGTATCCCTTGGTGAAGAGGCGAGGAAGAGAAAAAAATAAGATAAGAAAACTGAGGATTCTGAAGAAAAGAAAGAGAAACAAAACATTGAATTGATGCCCTGCCCGTGCCCACTAACAAAATCATCATTAAAAAGGTGCTCCAAAGAGGACAGAACTGATAGAAAAAGTTGCTTTTAAACTAAGAACTCTGTCTGTAAAATAAATAGGACTAATAAAAAAGCATACCATATCTACATGAAGTAACTGCAAAATGTCAGATTATGTGAATAAAAATTTTCTTCTGATAATAAGTATTCCCTCATAAATGAACCATAAAACTGAAGAAAAGTTGAACACAGCATTCTAAAGAAAATTACATATCCTCAAACAAGATTTGGGAATACGAAAAAAGGCAAAAACCCCCTCAAATCAGAAATACAAAAAATATAACACAAACAGACAAAAAAAAATAAATAAAGGGGGAACGAAACATGAGTTGATTGAACTCTAGGGAAAAAAGAAGAAAAGGTAAAAATCTCATTAGAAGTAAAAATTTAATAAACGACACTGAAGTAAGCAGATAAACAAACAAGAGAATTAAAATGGAGAAAGAAAACACGTCAGAAAGAAAGTGGTTGAAACGGAAGTTAGGCAAAGAAGTGTGAGCATAAGCATAATTGGTGTCCCTGAAAAAGAAACTTGAAACAATGGATCAGATGTAATGATTATAACGGAAATCTAAGAAAACTTTCCATAAGTAAAAGAAGACCTGAATCAGGGCTCACTGAGTATTGTGGAGAATGATTTATATGTCTAAGAAATATCCTGGTAAAACCATTAGACTTCTAAGATAAAGAAAATTCCATAAGGCTTCCAGGCAAAAGGATAAAATACATTACAAAGGCAAAAGGGTCAGAATGGCATCATATTTTCCAAACTTACACACCAGGCAAGATGACAGTGAACCAGCATTTTCATAAGCTTTAGGAAGAAAGTACAGACCAAGGGTATTGTAACCAGCTATACTGTCCTTCGACCATCAAGGTCATATGAAATTGTTTTGAATGTGTCAGAACTCAGAGAATATTGGACACAAGTTCCATTTCTGTGGATTTAGAGCAGGGGTCAAAAGTATAGCCCAGAGGCCAAATTCAGTCTGCCACCCATTTTAAAACTAAACTTTTATTGGGGTACAGCTATACCCATCTGTTTACATATTGTTTATGGCTGCTTTTGTGATAACAGTGGCAGAGTTGAATAGATATAATAGAGATCATTGGGCCTAAAAAACCTAAAATAATTATTCTCTGGCCCTAATTTACAGAAACTGTTTGCCAACCATTACTTTAGAGAATGATGACCATCCAACCAATGATAAATGAGAAAACTTTGTAGGAGGACTGATGGTGACTATTTAATATATTTAGCTGTAGATCTGAAATTAGAATGAGAAAGGCATCAGATGTTGAGGAGTAGTATGTAAGCATCATATGTTCTGATAGAGTTGAAAGAATGCAGCTAAAAAATAAGAGAAGGGAGCAAAAAAGGAGAATTTAGAATAAGTTAATTGTTACATGGGTATTAGATGAGAGTTAAATGATGGCACTTAAACTTAGGATGAGGATAAATAAATAAGTAAAGAGGGAGTTCAGAATACTGTAAAAACATTAATACAAATATAACCATTAAATTTAAATATAGCTGTGGCTGGAGTAGCTCAGTGGATTGAGTGCGGGCCTGCAAACCAAAGGGTTGCTGGTTCGATTCCCAGTCTGGGCACATTCTTGGGTTGTGGGCCAGGTCCTCAGGAGGAGGCATGCAAGAGGCAACCACACATTGATGTTTCTCTCCCTCTCTTTCTCCTTCCCTTTTCCTTTCTCTAAAAATAAATAAATAAAATATTTTAAAAAATAAATAAAATATAGACTTTCTGAAATAGTAGAATAAAATGTTTGAAAAGCAAACAGGATACCTCAAATAGAAAAACTTAGTAAATACAACCAACAATTACAAATAAAATGATAAGACAGCATAGAGACCAAAAATTACATTCATATAAATGTAACCTTATTAAAAGAAAAAGGTTTTCAAATTTTTATATAAAGTAAAAAAAAAAATGTCATATAGAGTAAAACCCAAATCTATGCTGTTTAAAGAGCTTCATATATAGAGCCTGGCCCTTAATAATAAATTCTGGTATAACAAATTCATGGAAGCTAATGTTAATTATAGTTTCTATTAGTCCTCAATATCTTATTTTCAGTTCCAAATCTAAAACCTCTGCAAAGTTTTCCTCTACCTCATCTGGCAACAAAATCTGACTTGATGTGATTTCATTTGATAGAAAAACCTGACCTAAACTGATGAGGGGATATTTATAGTCTTTATTTCTACTGCTTAGTGTGAATATTCATATATGTCACTACTGAAATATCAATGGGATTGATTATGGACTGTTGCTTTCAGACACTGGAGGAGTTTTACATGATACACAGCAAACTCACCACATAACCTGTCTAAAATCTAATTGATTCTGAATTTCAAAACATAATTGTCCCAAGGGGTCTAGATAATGGATTGTTAAATGCTTCTTCTATTACAGTTACTACTAGTTCTACTGAGTAATCCCCCAAACGGGGCCAGCCAGGGAGAGGGAGAATAATACTTTGCACCATTGTTTAATAGTAAACAATTGGACACAACTAAAACTTGCAACAGAAAAACGATTATATAAAATACAGTCTCCAAATTGTTGAATTTCCTGTAGTTATTTGTGACAACATAGAAAACTTTACTTATGCCGAAATAGAACATAAAACTAGAATATAAACATTCTAAGTAGGTTAGAATTTAAAATTTTAATAATTTTAGTAATGCATACAATATGGACTATGGTGGCCCATAGAAAAATAAAAATAACTTGCTTGTAAAAATGATAAGATTTTTGGTAATGATTCTCCTAATATAAATGGGAAAATCTACCTATTATTAAAACTGCTCAGGGATATCTGGGTGACACCGAATTCAAGGTTACCTAAAAACCAAAGAGCACGGCAGTGCTTAAGAATTTTGCAGTCTGAGAACCCTGAACATCTGATTGAAATTTACAGTCAAGAATAGAAAGATCAATTCTATATAAAATCATAAAAGAAGCAGTTAATTTGTCAACCTCTCGGTTTTCCTAGTCAGTCCAACACTTGCCCCATCCGACACATGGGCTCATCCAACCACCGCAGTCACCAGAAGCTAGAAATACGCTTTTCTCTCCCAGGCTGGGGACAAGTATATACGTAAATGAAGGCCCAAATATAATGTGTAAATATTTAAACGGATCCGTCCGTTGTTGAACAAACAGATAAATCAAATACGTTTCGACAAATAATGATAGCACTTAAAAGTATGTGAAAATGTATGGTTTCTATATGACTGAAAATAAGAAAATCACTGATGTCCAGAAGGGGAAAACTAGCGTTCAAACGAACCCTTGAAGCAGGTCTCTGCAGCAGCACTGCCGGCGAACTGTGCACCGTGCACGGCGCCCCGCCTGGAGAGCCTGCGAGGCCTGGCCCTCCCAGGCGGTCTGCGGCAGCCCAGCGGTGTGACTGGAGACTTCCCTTCTTAGTTTACATCAGCTGTCTTTGAAGTGTTTCTCACCAGCCCAAGAAAAGCAGGAAATCAGTTTAGCAGAGGGAAGTAAACAGATGGACAGAGTCATCTATTTTGAGGGGAACTCTGTGCTGTTCGAATTAAAGTAATGAGCACTTTAAGATGCTGTGAAGCTGTTTTTACATTTAATTTGAGTAATTCAAGATGTAAACAGAGTCCAGGGCAGATGAGCAGCACCAAACGTCCTCCACTTCCGCACGTTCCGATACGCACTTGGGGGGAGGGGACAACTTCCCCCTTACAGAAGATAATAATAGTGGTGATCAGGATAATGATGCCATCAGCAATAGCATCTTCTTATTGATCATTATTATGTGCTAGCCTTTGGGAAGGCACTTTGATACACATTATTTTTAATACTCACCACAACTCTGCCAGTCCCTACTGAGTCACAGAAGTGGAGAAATTTGTGAATGGAGCTGAGATCGAAACCCACATTCCTATGATTCTTCACTCTTCCTTCTGCACCGCAGACCGAGGAGATTCTGCTGTCATCTACTCTCCACTTTAGTTTTCATATTATTTGAACTTAATGACTTGGTTACTGATGCTCTGTAGCTAACGTAGCAAGCAAAGCCCTGGCCCGGACTCCGGCTGGGGTTCTAACAGTTGTTGGATTGGGATATTCAGCAGTTACCTAACATTTCTGGCCTTGACTTTCTCCATGTTTCAGGGAGATAATGCTGTCCTACCCACCTATGGTAGTGAATGACAAACAAATTTTGTAGCCTCACACTAGGACAAAGTATAACAATTATGTGACAAGCTACACACACGGTATGAATTTTAGCATAGCATTGTATAGACTAGTATAGTTTAATATTGAACAGACTGGTAGAGTGTAAAGAATAGCAAGGTGACTTCTGCAGTGGAGTAAATTATTTTATAACAAACATTTTAAAACAAATTCATGTATCAGATAATAATAATTAGCATTAATGAATCTACAAAACTTACTGGGTACTCAACAAGCATCACTCTATAGTAAGAACAGGATCCGAAGGCAAGTGAAGAGGAGATATTAAAACATTTTATATTCTTCAGAAACCATTTCTAAGGATCTCCTTGCCTTTGGTAACTGTTAGCTCAGGCTGTCGCCACGGCATCTTGGATGCCGGCTATTGCTCTGCTCCAGAAATAAAGAAATTCCATCGTCAGAACCTTGACTGGTGCTGGGGAGGGAACTGGGGGTCTGGGCACTAATGTAACTTCGGGAGGGCTGAGATTCTGTCTTGTTTGCCTTCGTAGCTCTGATACCTAGCACAGTATTGGGGCAAAATAGGTGCTCAATAAATGTTTGCTAAGTGAGGTAAATAAATCCATAACCATAAAATACTCTGCTTCCATCAAAATAAGTTCTATAATAA
Organism: Micronycteris hirsuta; assembly: GCA_004026765.1. Lineage (NCBI taxonomy): Eukaryota > Metazoa > Chordata > Mammalia > Chiroptera > Phyllostomidae > Micronycteris > Micronycteris hirsuta. Next base: position 12,854 of record PVJI01018510.1, on the reverse strand, counting down.
AAGTAAATTTACTGACATGAGGATAAATTTTCTATTACTATTAATGACGAATTATGAAACAGTAAATACACTATCTTCTTTTTGTAAGAAAAAAATCATATTGAAGCACAGAGAAACCTACACAAGCACACGTATCCATAGAAAAACACCTAGGAGGATGGACAAAATATTGACAGTAATTATCTCTGGGTGGTGAGATTTTAGATATCTTTAAATTTTATTCCATTATCGTTATCTTCTTAATTTAGATAATAACCGTGTATGGCTTCGAGTAAAATTTTATGCTATTGAAAGAAAAATATCCTTCTCTTCCTTATCAGTGTCACACATTTCATTAGACCTGCATGCCTGGAAATGGGGAGTCTACATCTTTGCAGACTCGGAAAGCACGGCTGCAGATACCCCTGGAACTCAGTAATGAGGGGCAAGACGGAGGCTCTGTTCAGTAGCGAGCAAACAGTGCTCAACCTCTGAGATGGCTGTTTGGATAGGTTTTCACATCTGTAAGGGAGTGAGTGCTGGGGATTCATAGTTTTAGGTCTTATGCAGGATGGACTCCAATAACTAATTACTGAGTTTTGAGACTCAAATGATTTTTGGCTCCCCAGTTACCATTGTCCTCACGAGAGTAACCAGTTAGCAGACTGCTGGAGCATAGAACGCAGATGAGGTTTCAGGCTAACTGGTTATGTGGGCTTGGACATGCTTTCTCACATCTCTGAGCTTATTTCTCCACTCATATCAGGAGGGGATGATAGGAGCATGTGATTGCCTTTTTTTCTTTTTGTAATAAATGTTTTGGGATTCTATTTCTACTGTCAAGTCCCCTTGAGGTCTGATGTCTTTAAACAAACAAACGAAAAGGAAGAACTGATTGCTTTTGAAGACCTGTGCCTGTTCTCACCCAATGTCATCACCTCTCCAGAATCAGGAAGGTGCTCCTGTATTGGGACGAGTGTCCTGTACTTCTACCCTGGGCTCAGCCAGAGGTCCAGGGTCCTCGCATGAACATTCTTGACGTGTAAAGATGCTCGACATGAATTGTTATGAGGGAGAAAACACATGCAAAGCATATGTTAACCCAGATTCACTTTGGGAGGTGGAATGATAGAGATGTCCAGATTGAGGGGAGGACTGAATGATGATTTCCTGGGACTCAAGGACCTTTACTCTCTTAGCAGTAAGCGTGCATGGTCTGCTCACGTTGACCTCAGGGTTGACGGGGAAAAGTGGGTAGCACACAACTTCCCATAAGAACTTTATGTGAGCAGTGAAGAAGCTAACATGTATAAAGCACTTAGCACAGTAAGTGGTGGCTATGCTCACTGTAACTTGTAGATGTGGCCTACCCACTCACCACACTGACCCTTCCATTCCTGCCTTTCTGGGCTGATGCTCAGACTTTCAACCTCCCCTCTTATTTCCCTCTTTCCAATACCTTCCTCTTCTGCATGCAGTTTCTCTTGCAGAGACAGAATCACATGTAAAGGCCAGTGGGATCCAAACAGTTAACCCAGAGCAGAAAGTATACAGTGTCAATATTTAGAGTGACACTATTTGACCGACGGTGGTTTTTCCCTCTTCGGAGTAATTACTCTGTGTTTGGATTCTCGTTTTCATAAGAGAAACTTGGCTTGCTCACTATTACATATACCAAATGAACCTAAGCTTGTGTAAATGTTGAATAATGAATTAAAATGAAATCATTGCTTGTGACAGGCCTTCCATGACCTAGTGTGCTTTTGGAGGCAACGGTCCTTTAAGTCAGCTTCCATGAAGGGGAACACCAGAGTTGCCACACAGCAAGTCTTGTCACGGCTCTATTTGGCTGAAAGGCGGAGACGGTCCTGGAGATAAGCAGAGACTATTCTTGTATGAGATCCCTCTTCCTGCTCCCAATTTTGTCCTTGAGTACCAGACACCCTCACAAGGACAAGGTCCTTGGAGTTGCTCTCAGACCTGTGAGACATAGCCACTGAATGTTGACAGCACAGACTGGAAATGGTTACATCTCTCAGGACACAGTCAAGGTTATTTTTCAGTATTTAGCAAAGAAGCTTTCAAACATGCATGTGCGATGGGATAGGTAAAAGCCACTTTAGCCAATGTCAATCAAAGGCATATAAAGTCCCAGAATCCTTAAATTTGGTCTATTCTTTAAGACCCATCCAATCACCATTGCAGATTACTAAAGGGGGAAATACATGTCACACAATATTAATCCAAGTGAATGTGATGTCAGTCCTTGGGCAAGTAAAGAGGGAGGTAGGAGATGATGAGCAGAGGGGCCTTTGGAAGAAACGTTAAGTGAAGGAATAGGGATGATTCATTGTAGGTGTGGTACAGTGTGTACTTAGTCTAGCTGGAATCCAGAGAAAGTTTGGTGCTGATATGTAGACAGATATTCCTTGATTGAATTAATCAAGACTTTTCTTAGAACAAAGATCTTTGCTGAAAAGAGAATTAATGTGTTTCTTTTTTATCTCAGTACTGCTCCTGACCCAAAGCCTGAAGGCCTTCCAGCTTCTGCCAAAGCCATTTTCTACCATCAACCAAAGCAGCTGGATCAGTAACTGCATTCTAAATTATTTCAGATAGCAGGTTTTTGTTTGTTAGTTGGTCACTTGGTTTACCTTGGTATTTTGTGTATCCTCAGTATTTTGTGTGTCCTTGGTGTTTTGTGTGTATATGTAAGGATGGCCTTCATTATGGGCCTAATAGTTTCCTTTCTCTTCACTTACCTTAATCTCAATACTTTTTCAAGGCCCACCTAAGGCTCTTTCTCCTTGTTCTCCCTCAAAAGTCTTTCCTACACAACCCGAGTTCACTGGGGCCCCCAAATCCAACCCCAACCCCTTCTCCCAATTCCATGTTTTTACTGACTTTGCCTCTATTTTCAACTTTTCCACCAGAAATGAACTCTACAAAATGTTGTAATCTCATTTATAAGCCCCACTTGAGAAAAGAAATAGAGCTCTGGGACACTGCAGACCCCTTACTTAGCGCCCTCTCACCTCCCGAAGAACCCCTGGGGCACGTGGGGCAGAGTTCAGGAGGAAACTGGCCTGTGCCACTTGCACTGTTGTCTCAGTATGTGGTTCTTCCCACATAGCTCTCTTCCTGAGTAAAGGAGAAACTGATACCACGGCTGCGACATCAGTCAAACCCCAAAGTGGGGCTCATGTACTTCTGGGCACAGGAGGGAAGAATATTTAAAGACCAACCATGAAACACCTAGAATGATGATCATTTTATACTTTTGTGCATCTTCTCAGGATTCATAGCATAGTCCCTTTCGCATAAAAGATGTTTAATCAATTCCATACATGCTGATTTATTGACTGCTCTATGGAGTTAAGTAGATCATTTTAATCTTGTTGGCTGAAATATATTTATTTAAATTGTATAAATTGACCCTACTTTTTATTATAGCATATTGTCAGTGAATAATGTTTTTAAAATGTAGAAATAGCAGGAATAAGAGCAACCTACATGCAGGCACCGAAATAGCTGCCATCGATTTACAGGTGGTGGTGTTTCAGTAGAATTAAATGTGTCACCAGAAATAATGTATTATACACATTTAAATTCAAGAGGGACTTTTTATTTGGGATATTCTCCTTCCTTAAGCATTTAAAACCTTCTTCTACTATCTAATGATACATAATTAAATCCAGTAAGACAGGCAATCATAATGCAAACATTGCCGAAAATTCTGATGGACATATGAATTGGCATTTCAGTTGGAAAGTTTGGTCATATAGAAAATTGTATTTTTTGCTCTAGCTGGTGTGGCTCAGTGGTTGAATGCTGGCCTGTGAACCAAAGAGCTGCTGGTTCGATTCCCAGTCAGGGCACATGCTTAGGTTGTGGGCCAGGTCCCCAGTAGGGGGTACACGAGAGGCAACCACACATTGATGTTTCTCTCCCTCTCTTTCTCCCACCCTTCCCCTCTCTGAAAAGTAAATAAATAAAATCTTAAAAAAAAAGAAATTGTGTTTTTTCCAAAATTTAGGAGGACAACCAGAATGCTCATTCAGTAATTCATCTATTTGGTTATTTATCAAATATTTATTGATCAACTTATGACTGCCAAGTACCTTGCTAACTACAGGTGAGCATGGTGCAACATAATAAATGCATTCCTAGAAAACCTCATGCTCTGTAAAATTACGCACTAAAAGAAAATAACCAGACCTGGGAGTAAAACAAGTTTGGACCAGACCACTGAAAACCTAGACAATTTTGGAACAAGAGCACTAACAGAAATAACAAAGAAACAATAACTAGTCTTAAAAAAAAAAACTAGTATAGTTAAACAGATTTATCACATTTCTAAAAGATAAAAAGTACAGTAAGTATTTATTAAATAAGTTGTTTTAGAAAGGTGAAGGCTGAGGGGGGGAAGTGGGCGTGAGGTGTATGGCAGGGTGGAGACCACTGAGTTACAGAGGTGGGACCAAGGCTACGAGAGGATGGTACCACAAGCACTTCCAAGGCTGCAGATGAAGACACAGTGAATAGGAAGAGTGATGTGCATGAGTTTAGGTTTCCTCCCAAACGCACTGTGGGATCAGGATTTTGATGCACGTGGTTTATAGGGAGGTGCTCCCTGGAAGCACAGTGCAAGAGTGGAAGGGTGAGACAGGGAAAGGATGCAAGTTGCTTCCCTTCACCAAGTGGACCCAGTGAGCAGGACCACTCCTATGGCCACTGAGTCTCAGCTCCTTGTTGGACCTTGTCAGGTTGCAGATTTCTCCTGGGGCATCAATTCCTTGGCATTTCTCGTCTTATGTAACAGGCCAAACAATCTCTCCTGTAGGCCAGAGAGTACCCTCCGTTAGAGACAAGCGGAAAGAGACTGACAGTTCTGGAATTATCCACAGGTGATCCAGCAGAAGTGGGTGGATGGAGAAGATCTAGGTAGCATCTGCCAGGGGGTAAATGGGGATTGTGCACAGTGAGAAGAAAGGGCATTGGGTTAGTACTGTAATCTTTTGTGGCTTGCTAGCTGCTGTGTTAGTATGCATCAGCTGCTATTTCATGGAACAAAATAGTAAAGTATTGGGAAAAATTGCCTATGATCCAATAAGATTTCCATATTAGGTAGATAGCATATCCCTCTTTATGATTTGTGTGTGTGATTTGCATCACAGAAACCATGTGTTGTGGAAGGGCAGATGGTACCGGGGATGCCGTCTTTGAATAAAGTACTGAACAGTCCCTGTCTTGTGGGAGAAACCAGAGCTCACAGTTCAGTGAGGTGAGTGCTGTGGCAGAAGATGTCACAAAGTGCTATGCATCCCCAAGGTAGTGCCCCTGCCCACCCTTGGGGGATCTGGAGAAAGACATTTAAGCTAAGTCCTGAAGGATGAGCCACAGGGAAATGGGTCAGAGAGAAGAAGAGAAGCCTAGGGAAATGAGTATGTGAGGGTGCAGGGTAAACTCCCAATATCCATGAAACCATTGCCCCCCACTCCCATACAGGCCAGTAAAGACCCCAGGACTTCCAAGGTTTTGCTTAAGAAAGTGGGGAACATCAGAACTCCAGAAGTTCGGGGCCCCAGAGACAAATGTTAAGCCCTATGGTAGGTGGTCAGATCGATTCACATAGAGCCTGCCTGGCTGCTAGTGTTGGATAAATAATAAATACCAGTCCCTTCTGTCCCTGGGATCAGCGTCCTGCCTTGACCTTGCTTATCAGATCAGATTGGAAGCTAAGGTCCTCCTTACCACATGTGGTCATTGCATTTCCCATGGCATTTTCACAAGAGGCCCGGGCTGCTTCCCTGGCTGTTGTCCAGGTAGGTAATTATCTTGCCTCCTGTTCTAACTCCCTTGCGGTTTCAGTTGTAGGAAAGAGCTTCCTTTGCTCCCACATGATTGGCTGCTGCGCTGAAAGGTTTCATTCTGGAAATCTGTTACCTTCTGCCCTGGAGTTTGGCCGGCTTTCAGGGGTAGGAGAGGATGTTTGAGGACAACTTGGCCAGGTCTATACTTACTAAGAGAAGTGGAGAATTGGGACTAATTTCCTGACAAAATGAGCATCAAAAGTAATTTTTTTTGTTTGCCATATGACCTCATCGTTTAAAACTATAAAAACCTGTGTTATTTAGGAGAAAGAAAGAGTTCCCTATTTTAAATTACTGACCTACAATGTGTATTCCTTAGCCTCACCACAAGAGCACGCAGGCAAATTGCCCAATACATGTGATGGGCAAAGTTTTTAAAGATAATACACATGAAGACAGGATATATGAGTTGAGATGGACTGGAAAGTCTGTCTGTCTGTGTGTCCATCTATCATTTATCATCATTTTACCATAGTTTTTTTTATCTCCTATATGCATCATTAAAGTATAACCATTAGCATGCAATCCATAGTAATGATGACCTTGAGAGTTCCGTCAGTCAACCACTACCCACACTTGGATGGCCACGTGACTTTAAAGATAAGAAAACCTGTAATGATTACACCTTTCCTCTGCCCTCTGTTTGCATCTGAGTCGTAATGCAGCATGGTAGGGCCAGCTCCGAAAACAGACCTGGATTTAAATTCTGGCACCACTACCTCTGTGACTCAGAGTAAGTTACTTAATCTTCCTAACCCATACTCTCTTTATCTATAAAATGGGGATAATAGCATTGGTACCTAACTTACAGGGTAATAAATTACATGAGATGATGCAATAAAAGTGCTTAGCATGGTGTCTGGTGCATAATAGGCTCAGTTAAGTGTTTATAATCATGGCTATAATAAAAATCACCAGCCACACATACAAAAACGCCTGAACTGCTAGGTGAGAAGTCTGGTCCTGCTGTCCTGTCTGCCCCCAGCCCTCTGACAAGGGCCGTTGCTCGGCAGCAAGGAGATATCTAATGGTCAGACAGACCTGGGACGGAAGCCCAGCTCTGAGACTGATTAGCTCTCTGACCCTAGACAAGTTAAATAATCTCTCCAAGGCTTGGTTTTCTCCTGGTAAAATGGGAGAGTTGCAGGATAAAATGCAACAACTATTTATAGAGTCACATAGAATCTGCCACATGGAAAGCACCAAATAAATTTTTGTATATTTTATGTTTGTATATTTTAAGTACCGTTATAAAAATAATTTAAATTAATATTAGGTATATCAGAAAAAATTTCCACTGGAGGGGTCTAATAGTAATGGCCATTAACATTGAATATAATGAATACAAAGCATTTGATGATTTGACCGTAGGAGTCACTCGAAATGCAGCTACTTTTATCTTCATTAGTCTAAAAAATGGCTGTTATTCAATATTCACCAAAGGCCCAGTTGAAAGAAGTTCTATCCATGGAGGTCTCATGAAAGGTGGTAGTCCCTCCGTATCAGCAGGGGCCCATAGCTGGGTCCTCCTAGTGAGGAAGTAGACTTTTACTGATTTAATCTTTGGCATTATGCTACTCACGTGCATTGGGGAACACAGCCATTACCATCTGCATGAAACTCACAAATGGGTCTAAGAAAGGATGTTGTTGAAATCAATGCCTTCAAAGAGTATTCCTATTTGAGGACTCATAGGAGAAAAACCCCTTATGCTTCAGTTCCTTAAAAAGTTGGAAATTTTTGCTTTACCTTTAATGACTTTATTGAAATGTATAGCATGCCTCACTGATATTAACCTGGCTTCCTCATAGCTTCTCTATTTCCTTTTTATTTTGTTTTTCTTTTCAGTTTATTTTATCAAGCTTTTGCATTACACATAGGAAAGCTGCCTCAAATCCTTGTGGGAACAGGGTTGGAATAAATTGATAAATGAAATGAAATATTCTTATAATACCAACTTTATGCTCCATAGTGTTTGAAATATTGTTCAACTTGAGTCAGTCTGTGTATGACCAGCAGGAAGTCTAAATTTGCAATATTTCCTCTCTATAGCGCAAGCTCTTACCAGAGCACTTTGACATAAAGAAACTTGTGTTGACTAAGACTGAGTTTTTAAAGTATTATATCATGAGAATAGTAGCATAACTATAATAATGATACGTAACAAGGTTTGAACTCCTATCATGTATCAGACTCTATGCAGAGCACTTTACATGAATATTTAATTTAAGCCTTCACAATTATCCTACAACGAAATATTTTCCAGACATATTTCATCTCATAATAACTTTACTTTGATACAGCCACTGATCTATTTTACAGATGAGAAAACTGAGGCTCAGAGAAGTTATCTGGGCATGCAGAGCCAACAAGTGACAGATTGGCTGAACCCAGAAGAACTTGCACTATGGCACTCTGAACTACATTCACATTTTTGTTGCTAATTTAGTTTCAGCAAAATGACCTCGTCTGTCATAATTATTCAGAGAAAGAACATTGTGACATGCTGTAAACTCAATTTTTGTTATGGTTTTGTTTTATTTAATCTATAACATTTTATAAGAAATAAAACTAAAGGATCTGTAGTCTTTTATATTTGTCAATTTTAAGAATCATTGCAAAATAATTTAATATTAGGTATATGAGAGAATTTTTTTTCTGTGAGGGGTTAATACATTTCTTAGGTTTGGGAAGTATTGCTATAGACAAGTTTTTATTTTTATTGTTTTATTTTAAATTAAGACTATTCATAACAATTGAGAGGAAAAAGAGATCCCACTGAGATGCACTGGAAAAGGTGGGATTTCAACCAGCGTTGCAAAGGATGGAGGATTCAGAATGAGAATGACATCTGGCTTCCACACCTCCTGTCCAGGCGATTCTAGATTGATTTGGCTCACCTGGACATTGTTCCAGGTGGAGCCCTTCCAAAGCCGAGACCTTGGTCGAAAATGGCAAACTTTCCAAACAGAGGAGGACTTGCCTTCAGTTAGAAAACCAGATTCAGTTAAATTGGAGGTGGGAGAGGAGCCTCTGGCTCGCAGCAGGACATGGGTAGAACACACTGAGCCACTGTATAAACTAGGCTGCGGAGCAAAGGCCTGCAGTAGGAGATCATGTTGGACAGAGGAGCCAGCGTCAGAGCCGGTACCAGAACCACAGAGGAGCTGGTTCTGAATGCAGAGTAAGCAGTTTAGACGCTGAGCAATGGGAAGGCATTGCATGTCTTTTAGTAGGAGACTGGTATAAAATACAATAGATGGTGTTTTCATAACAAGACAGAGGAAGACTAGAAGAAGGAAAGTTTGCTGGACTGTGAGGAGCATTGGTTGGGTTTACCAGAGTAGAGCTTAAACAAGCGAAGCAAGGAAGGAGTTGAATAACCCCCCTTCACTCCCCAGGTAATGGGGAATCTGACATCCCCATCAAGAAGTAACATACCGGCACTGATGAACTCAGACTTGCTTTGGCCAGAGCCTCAGCTTCCCTGATGGCCTCCCACATTTTGGTCAGATCTACACATACAATAGAGAGATGTTAATACCGCCCCCTTGTCTTGCAGGCAAAGCCTGCGCCTACAGTAACCCACTGGGACCAAAACTCACATTGAGATTTCACAAGTACATTTTTGACAATGCTGGGCAATAGCTCATTCTGAAAGACTCTGCCCAGGGTAGCTGTTGCAATCAACTCTCTCGCTTTGGGTTCTGAAGGTCTCATGCAGAGAATTCAATTTATATTGTCCAAATAGGTGAAACATGAAGTGTATCTCTCTAACTCCTGGGGTGGGTAGCAGTCGCCATGTTCACCCTCACTCTTCTCTGGTTTCTGAGGGCAAATGAATTAGCATTCGTGTGTTAGATTTAAAAACCATTAACAGCAAATATCAGAGAAAACAAGCAATTAGTTAATGTATTATTTAAAGCTTTACTACACTTCAGCATTCAAGAGCAATCATTTATTCTAAGATTTTTTTTAACCCATTATTAAAAGCTTAAGTGTCTACCAATAAGTGAAAATAAGTTTGGATTTACTTGAATTCTCCTCTAGGGAGCAATATTCTGACAATACTTTCTGACTTAATACCTCAGATTATGACATGAGGTCTAAAGCTAAATGTATTAACTTTTACACAAATAAAACACTAGCCTATAAATTGCGGTATGGATTCTTTGCAGTTCATCGATCCATCCATATTTCTAAGCATCTGTTCTGTTCAGGGCACTATGCTCAAAGCTGTAGGGTAGCTGAAATGCAGTTATTAACCCCCACAAATTTCAGCTCTTCTCTTCTATGGCAGATAACTTGTCATTAATAATGACAATAATTGTAGAAATTATCTGCCTATAGATATTTCTAAAAAATTTAAGGACTTTCACTTATGTAATTTAATCTTCCATTTAATATTCAAGGGAATTCTTTGAAATAGGAAGCAGATGGAAACATTAGTAGCCACATTATATGAGGCCAAAAAGCTTCTCCCAGAGAGTTTCAATAACCTATTCCAAGTCACAAAGTTAGCGATAGAACTAGCACTAAAACATGGATTTCCTGACACAAAATTAGGACTATGTCTACCTACAAACTGGACTTTTGCTTACATTACTTTACTTACATTACACTATCTCCTCTGTACTGCAGTAGAAGTACTCTAATGATAAGCAGATTTATATAGGAGGATCTTGCATGCTAGCATAGAAATTTTTGTAAATTTATGAAATTATCTGGCTTTATTCAGATGGGAACATTGAGTTAACTCTGGGTGCCATCGGTCTACCCCAAACATGATCCACTATAAACAGCGTGTTCAGAAGATGTTTTAAAATGTAACTAAATATGAAGGCAAGACACGAAAATGTCAAGACGCTACAAACGAGAAGGACGCTCAAAACTAAAGCCATGGGAAGCTGATGAGAGGGGGCCACGGGTCATCTGGACCTGTTAGATGCTGTGGGGCAGGGTGGGCGGTGCCTGAGGAGGAGTCTGGAACCCAGGCAGCTGGCGCTGGGCAAGTAACTGGCTATTGTCACAAAAAACTCAGATCAGTAGCTTGAGAAGTACCCTGGTGGTATACAATTCACCCTTGGTTGTGAATAAAATAGCAATACATTTGCCAGAAAAAGAAAGTGAACTCTCATGCTGGGTGCATATGCCCTGGGCCAGCTTCATGTTAGTCAGCAGCCATAGGAGCCTAACTTTAAAATTGGTTGAGGATATCTCTTCCCAGAAATCAAAATTAAAATGTTATAGTGCTAAAATTTTAAGGTTTGCTAGAAGAATAAAGATCATGGCAATTTCCCAACCAGTAGAAGAAAAAATGAGGAAGAAAAAAAAAATGAATCTCTCCAAAATCTTTAATAAGAAAAATAGAAAAGAAACAGAAAGAAAAAAGGTTAAATAAAGAACATATAATAACACAGCATAAATATGTCCAAGTATATGGGTTATAACTATACTTGGTCTAAATTCAGTGGTTAAACATAGAGATTGTCAGAATTGTTAGAAAAAGAATTGAGTGCATTTAAAAACTAAGTTGAAAATAAAAAATAAACACACAGATATATGATATAAATATTTTATTGTAAAACAAGTTTTAAGTGGTTCAAAACTGGAGAATCTGGAGGGCACTGCTGGATGAATCACTTCCACAAGCCAGGGCTCTACTGAGAAACTGGCGTGGAAGGCCACTGCCAAAAATGAGCTAACAGTAAAAAGATGTGAAGCACCTCAGGAAACCCACCTCCACAAGAGCGCATCAGCAAACACAGCAAGTGAGAGAACCTCCAGTTGAGAAACTAAAGAAAACAGAGCGGTTTCCAAAGGACTTCAAAGTAAATATGTTAAAAAATGTTCAAAGAGACAAATGAATCAACTGAATTTATAATGTTAGAAGACATTATAGAAACAGGGTAAGTGGACCTGAAAATAAGCATATATTCTAGAAATGTAAAATACTGCTATCATAATTGTAAAATTCAATAGAACATGTCAAAGTCTACCAAAGCAAGAATGAATAAACTAGAAGATGAGTTAAGAATGCAACTTGGAGATCTCAAAAAATATATGATAAGACAAAGTCAAGGAGAGATGTGAAGAATAAATAAAAAATTCCAGTGTGAGTCTAAGAGTTTCAGAAGGGGAGCAGAAGTGATGTGGGAATAGTAACATGTTGGTGCAGAATTTTCTAGTAAGACAGAAATTCTCAGATTGAAAAGTCATACACCAAATCACCAACTGAAGAAAACTGAGAAAGAGAGAGAGATTAAATATTTTTTTAAAAATCTTAAAAACCTCCAGAAGAGATAAGACGGATAACCTGTGAGGAAAAACAATCAGATTGACAGTGGACTTCTCAGCCAGAAGGTAATCTGGAAGGAAATGAAAAAATGATTTCAAAGTGTCAAGGGAAAAATATAACAGCCAATCTAGAACCATACACTCTTGGGGACTGCTCTGGGTGGTTTTGGAGACTGTAGCCCCACTGAGGAAAGCCTTGGAAGAGGCCTGTAAGTCTCCCTGGAAAACCAGGAAAGCGAGTGGCAGATAAGACCTGATACTAACACTGAGAGCTCCCGGGGGAAATCAGACCTTAAATATAGATTGTATCCTTTGAAGCCTGCTCTGCCTAGCGATAGCCCTGTTGGTATAAGCTAGATGTTTGAGTTCAAAGGATAAGGAGTGAACTCCTTATCTCATAAACATGCTTTAACGACCACCTGGAATCAGCATGTCTTGCAGATCCTGACCTGAGACAATCTCTGTGTTCCTTCAAGTATTATCTGTAGATAATATCTGTTTGCTATGAACTATAGTCTTTGGGCATTGATTGATGAGCTATGCATACATGCTGTATACCCCTGCGCATACCGATCCCAATAGAAGCCGTTTTGGAGAAGGGCCTGGGGCATTCTCTCTCCACTAGAGGGAATCGCCACTCCCTTTCCCACTGGAACCACAGATTGTGTTCAGGACTATTTCTTTCTTTTCATTGGAGATGGCTAG